>SJYC01035559.1:0-83912 GCA_006408675.1 Madoqua kirkii
GGCAAGTGTCCTTAAGGAGCTGATCCAGAAATGAAAGATATCCTTCTACTCCTCTCTCATTGCCCAGAACTTTAGCACATGAACTTACTTAGCTTCAAGGGATGCTGGGAAATGTAGTCTGTGACTGGGAGACCATTCTTTTAAAAGATAGAGTGGAGGAGGAAGGGTGGAGGGGTAGGTTCATCTATTAAAAGAAGGTGGAGAAGAAAAGATACTGGAGACTATCTACTAGCATCTGTCATAGTCACTGTATACAAAGTAAAAGGCATAGTATCCACAAGGAACCATCACAGTCATTCAAATAATTAAAAAAATAAATTAATGCTGGTAGTGCTTCTGTTTTTTTTGGGCTCCCAAATCACTGCAGATGGTGACTGTAGCCATGAAATTAAAAGATACTTACTTCTTGAAAGAAAAGATGTGACTAACCTAGACAGCATATTCAAAAGCAGAGACATTGCTTTGCCAACAAAGGTCCGTCTAGTCAAGGCTATGGTTTTTCTAGTAGTCATGTATGGATGTGAGAGTTGAACTATAAAGAAAGCTGAGCACCGAAGTATTCATGCTTTTGAACTATGGTGTTGGAGAAGACTTTGAGAGTCCCTTGGACTGCAAGGAGATCCAACCAGTCTATCCTAAAGAAAATCAGTCTGAATGTTCATTGGAAGGACTGATGCTGGAGCTCCAATATTTGGCCCCCTGATGTGAAGCACTGACTCATTGGAAAAGACCCTGATGCCTGGAAAGACTGAAGGCGGGAGAAGGGGACGACAGAGGATGAGATGGCTGGATGGCATCACCGACACGATGGGCATGAGTTTGAGTAGGCTCTGGAAGTTGGTGATGGACAGGGAAGCCTGGTGTGCTGCAGTCCATGGGGTCACAAAGAGTTGGACACGACTGAGTGACTGAACTGAACTGAGTGCTTGAGTTATTTAAAAGTAGTGACTCTCATGTTTTCTCAATCTAGTATGACTTCTTCGGCGTAAAAGTTACCCGTCACTACCTTTTGAACAAAGATTTAGCTGTGTCCATGGCTTTGTCTCTAATGAGAAGATATGAAGGTAGTTTCTAGTTTTTGTTAATATATAACACAAGCATATTAGAGAGGCATGCCATTTTTTTGAACATTATTGAAGAATAAACTTTTCTAAGTTAACTTTCCAAATAATGGAAGCTCGCCATTTTTAATATAAAACACATATGATTCCATTTTGTGTATGTGTCTGAATGTGAATATAAATATTTACTAAACTGAGGTAGTTTCCCATTTACTTCCTTAAGCCAGATAACAGCTGAATGAATTTATCAGTTCAGTTCAGTTGCTCAGTCGGAGATGACTAAGCGACTGAACTGAACTTACTGTCTATCTATTAGCAAATGTTTATCTATCAGATACTATTTGCCAAGTGTTATTCTACGTGCACGCCAGACCTCCCTGTCCATCACCAACTCCCAGAGATTACCCATGTAATCTCTGTCCATTGAGTCAGTGATGCCATCCAGCCATCTCATCCTCGGTCCTTCTCTTTTCCTCCTGCCCCCAATCCCTCCCAGCATCAGGATCATTTCAAATGAGTCAGCTCTTCGCATGAGATGGCCAAAGTATTGGATGGCCAAAGTTTCAGCTTTAGCATCAGTCCTTCCAATAAACACCTAGGACTAATCTCATTTAGAATGGACTGGTTGGATCTCTTTGCAGTCCAAGGGACTCTCAAGATTCTTCTCCAACACCACAGTTCAAAAGCATCAATTCTTCTGCACTCAGCTTTCTTTAGAGTCCAACTCTCCCATCCATACATGACCACTGGAAAAACCGTAGCCTTGAACTAGACGGACCTTTGTTGGCAAAGTAATGGCTCTGCTTTTGAATATGCTGTATAGGTTGGTTATACTTCATGCAATGCACATTTATTCAGCACCAATTATGTGCCAGTGATGACATCAGACTCTGCATAGTATTTCAGATTTACTCTTCCCAACAAGCTGGTGAGGTAGGACAGATTTTCCCTCTTTGGTATGTGAGGAAACTGAGTGTCAGGGAGGTTAGGTAATGTGCTCAAGATCACATCAAGAAGCCTCAAGTAAAACCCTGATCTCACTATTCCTTCTACAATACTTCTGTCAGTTTCCTTTATTCAACAAATATTTATTAAAGACCTTTCTCTCCATGCAGTATACTCAATGTTTTTATCTTTTGCTCCTGTTTAACCTCATGACAGTCCCATAAAGTAGATGCTGTTTTTCCACTTAAAGATGATACATCTGTAGTTCAGATAAATAAAATACCTAAATGGCAAAGAAATCGTAGGCCAGGATTTACAACTAGATGGCTCTTTCTACTCAGAACATGCCATTCCTCCTATTGTATGGTCATTGAAGTCCCCAGAGCTTAGACACAATGCCAGCCTGCTTTACCCTCCTGTTCTCAGTATTTCCCACCTACTGTCTCATACATCCTGTCAGCTCTTCCAGAAACACCTCTCCAGTCCAGCCCCCAGTCTGGATGAGCTATTATCAGTTTGGGCCTGGAGCTGTTTCCTAACTGTTCCTTCTATGATCAAGTTATCTTGCTTCCAATCTCCACATTGTCATGAGGTAGTCGGCCTCAAGAAAACAAAACAATCATAATTCTTTCATTCTGAAAATGTCCCTTTCTGGCTGGATCTCCATAGAATAATTTCTCAGTTTATTACTTTGGCATATAAAGCTCTTTTCAACTCAGCTGTGGCCTCATCTCTCATCACTCAGCTCCCACCTAACCTAAATTCTATCCATACTTAGTGCTTTGCTAATCTCCAAACCCATCTGGTTTTTCATGCCTATGTACTTTTGTACAGGATGTTCTTGTGACCTAGAGTAGCCTTTCCCATTTTTCTTTTTCTGCCTGAAAAGTTCTATGTGGAAAAGATCCAAGTATAAAATTGTGGAAGTAGTTTCCTAAATGAACGTTGGCACTCTCCTTTGCTCTCCCAGTATCTTGTGTGTCTTAAGAACTATCATATCTATGTGTATACATGTCTGCCTCAGCCAGACTCTACTCTTCTTGACAGCCAGGACCACCTGGGCCTTGCACAATGTCTGGCACATAATAACCATTTAGCAAATGTTTGACTGGGGACAGTGGATGAAAGACTCAGCTGCTAGACACAGCACAAAGGCAGCTGGGATACAGGGGTCATTTAATAACAAAACAGTCAATGGCTTCTTGAAAATTTACCCTAAGCTCCGTTTCTTAGCACTATGAGGGGGTCAGGAAAGAATAAAATAATCCTCACCTTTAACTCTTTGCTTTAGCTTAAAATTTAATTAAGCAGCTAAGACTGATGTATTGGAATTAGAGCTTCCATGTACCTTCTTAATTGTTACTGTTTTATTTCTGCTAGACTGTATAATCCAAGCAGCTGGATTCTGTTTTCATCCTTGTATTCCCAGCTCTTGTCATTGTTCATATAGTGAGGAATCAGAAATCTCTGTTGAAATGTGAGTGAATAACGACTTTTCAAAAATACACAGAATGGCTATATTTAAAGTACAAAGTAGCTTAGCCTCTGTAGACATTATTGGAGATGAGATGAAGATATAGGAACTGAGAGAAGTTTTGGGTCGATCTGAGACACAGGGAGGATGTAAAAAGACTGAGAAAGTATTGAAGTCATGTCAAGGACATAGAAAAGTTATGAGAAAGTTCATTTTATTAATCATCAAGGCCACATAATACTGCCTAATAACTCCCAAACTCAGTGTCTAGTATGAGCACTTGTTTTCAACTTACAGGTCTGCTGATCGAGGCTGGATTAGTCAAGTAGCTCTGTGAAAGGCTGCAGGTCACGTAAGTCAGCTGGAGTTGCCGTTAGACTGTGGTTGGATGCCATTCTGCTCCACAGGTCGCCATCCTTGTGTTACCTGTGTGCGTGCATGTTCAGTTGCTCAGTTGTGTTCTACTCTGTGCGACCCCATGGACTTATAGCCCGCCAGGCTCCTCTGTCCATTTTCCAGGGGAGAATACTGGAGTGGGTTGCCATTTCCTTCTCCAGGGGATCTTCCCAACCCAGGAATCAAACCCACATTTCTTGCATCTTCTGTATTGGTAGACGGATTCTTTACCACTGTGCCATCTGAGAAGTGTTATCAGGGCAGGGTTTAAATGTAATTTGAGCATGATAAGTACATGAATAATTGTGTCCAAAGGATGGGATTTTGCCAATTGATTCATTCATTGGCACAATGAACCCTCCCTTTGCTAGAATTCACAAATGAACCCATCCCTTTGCTAGAATTATACATTTACATCCTTTGTCATATGATTTTGCAACACTTCCCACCCTCGGTGATGTTGAGACTGGCTGCATGGTTTGCTTTGGCCGATGAAATGTGGGCAGAAGTCACAGTTGGCCAGTTTGGGGCTAAGACCATGTGAGAAATTGTGCTTTCCCTGTATGACCTCTTGTGCTCCTGCCCTTTGCCACAGGAAGTACATGCCACGAGTAACTGCTGGTCTAAGAATGATGAGGGATATATGATGTAAATTTGTTCCTGGTCTAAACCCTGGAGCCCAGCCAACTTAGATGGAAGCAAATCTGCTTCTGCTGACCATCAGGGCAGTGAACAAGAAAAATATATCTTTGAAGACTCTGGGTTTGCAGGAGTAGCTGACCAGTACAGGTGTGGAAGTGGGCAAAGAGAGAAAGTATTCGGAATTTGTTTTGGAAAGAAGGCTAAGGATTCATTGAATGGAGGCAGAAATAGGATGTGGGAATTGACAGGGTAAAGCAGCAACAAACGGAGAAGATGGTCAAAGCTGACTGGGTGGTCAGTCCAGGTTAAAGTTAAGTGAGATCTTGAAATTACGCTGGAAACTGCAGTCTTCAAGGCAGAATTTGTCTGTAGAGTAGTTTTGTTTGGCCCTTTAGATTTTTTAAAATTTGAATTTGAATCTATTAGGTGGGTCATCGACTCTCCAGATCCTTAGCTTCCCTACATTTTCTTTTTGACACTTCATACCTTAAAATGGGCTTTGCTGGTAGCTCACTGGTAAAGAATCTGCCTGCAGTGAAAGAGACCTAGTTTCGATCCCTGGGTCAGGAAGATCCCCTAGAGAAGGAAATGGCAAACCACTCCAGTGTTCTTGCCTGGAAAATCACATGGACAGAGAGCTTGGCAGGATACAGTCCATGGGGTCACAAGAGTCAGACACGACTTAGCAACTGAACCATTGCCTTGCAATGCATTTCAGTTTATGTCCCCTATTAATCCCATCACCACTTATTGCCAGGCACATTGATTTTAAGGTGAATACGAGATAATGTGAATTCTAATGATGAAAGTTGGTGTGAATTGAACACATTATGGGTTCATCCCTTCCCCTAAGTGCCTTATATGTCTTGTCTCATGAAATCTCATTTCATGGATAAGAACAAAAGTAAGTTAAGTAACTTGCCTAAGGTCAACAGCTGCCAGTGGACAGTCCAGAATTTGAAACTTCCAGTTTATCAGTGGTTTAGTCACTAAGTTATGTCTGACCCTTGTAATCCCATGGACTGGAGGACTCCAGGCTCTCTGTCCATGGCATTTTCCAGGCAAGAACACTGGAGTGGTTTGCCATTTCCTTCTCCAGGGGATCTTCCCAATACAGGGATCGAACCCAGGTCTCCTGCACTGCAGGCAGAACTCAATTTATTGACCAGTTTCAACTAGGTCAGCTTAAAGATGAAACAGGACTTATTTTTGTTTAAACACTTTCCTCAGTGTCTCATCTGGCAGCCTCCTTCCTTTACTGGTTATAAATTCCTTAGCCATGTCTTAAGCAGAATTATAACTCACCGTCACTTTTGGTGTTAAAAGATGAATCAGTTCACAACTCCAGTCTTACTAGGATTAGACTTTTCCTTCCCGGATCAACAGCTACATCTAGGACTCAAGAGACCTGAAGGGAGAAAGTGGTGACTTCTCCTGACTCCGCGCCCACTCCTGGCCTGGCACTGTGTGTGGGTATATTGGGGTTGGTAATTAGGGTCATGATCTGGTTCTCTCACTCTCTTTTCAGGGTGGATGAGAGCTCCAGTGTTGAGGGAGGGGCAGGGAGAACAGGGCAAGAGTGGCAGATGTCTCTTGACTCAGCTGCTTGCATTGTTTTCTTTCTGTAGATTGTCTTTGCTTCTCTGACCAGCGCAACTGGCCTGCTGTACTGTGGGTGTCCCCATATACAGTAGGTGTCCAAATACTGGTTCTCTAGAAAGCCACATGTATACGATATTTGGAAATGGTTTTGCAGATATGCTGGAGACCTGGGTTTGATTCCTGGGTTGGGAAGATCCCCTGGAGAAGGAAATGGCAACCCACTCCAGTATTCTTTTTTAAAAAAAATTAATATATTTATTTTAATTGGAAGCTAATTACTTTACAGTATTGTGGTGGTTTTTGCCATACATTGATGTGAATCAGCCATGGGTGTACATGTGTCCCCCATCCTGAACCCACCTCCCACCTCCCTCACCATCCCCTCCCTCAGGGTTGCCCCAGTGCACCGGCCTTGAGCTCCCTGTCTCACGCATCAAACCTGGACTGGCGATCTGTTTCACAGATGGTAATGTACATGTTTCAATGCTATTCTCTCAAATCATCCCACCCTTGCCTTTTCCCATAGAGTCCAAAAGTCTGTTCTTTATATCTGTGTCTCTTTTCCTGTCTTGCATATAGGGTCATGGTTACCATCTTTCTAAATTTCATATATATGTATTATTATACTGTATTGGTGTTTTTCTTTCTGGCTTACTTCCCGCTGTATAATAGGCTCCAGTTTCATCCACCTCATTAGAACTGATTCAAATGTGTTCTTTTTAATAGCTGAGTAATACTCCATTGTGTATATGTACCACAGCTTTCTTATCCATTCATCTGCTGATGGACATTTAGGTTGCTTCCATGTCCTGGCTATTATACACAATGCTGCGATGAACACTGGGGTACATGTGTCTCTTTCGATTCTGGCTTCCTCAGCATGTATGCCCAGCAGTGGGATTGTTGGGTCTTATGGCAGTTCTATTTCCAGTTTTTTTAAGGAATCTCCACACTGTTCTCCATAGTGGCTGTACTAGTTTGCATTCCCACCAACAGTGTAAGAGGGTTGCCTTTGCTCCACACCCTCTCCAGCATTTATTGCTTGTAGACTTTTGGATCACAGCCTTTCTGACTGGCATGAAATGATACCTCATTGTGGTTTTGATTTGCATTTCTCTGATAATGAGTGATGTTGAGCATCTTTTCATGTGTTTGTTAGCCATCCGTAGGTCTTCTTTGGAGAAATGTCTGTTTTGTTCTTTGGCCCATTTTTTGATTGGTTCATTTATTTTTCTGGTACAAGCTGCATGAGCTGCTTGTATATTTTTGAGATTAGCTGTCAGTTGCTTCATTTGCTTTTATTTTCTCCCATTCTGAAGGCTGTCTTTTCACCTTGCTTATAGTTTCCTTCATTGTGCAAAAGCTTTTGAGTTTCATTAGGTCCCATTTGTTTATTTTTGCTTTTATTTCCATTACTCTGGGTCATAGAGTCATAGAGGACCCTGCTGTGATTTATGTCAGAGAGTGTTTTGCCTGTGTTTTCCTCCAGGAGTTTTATAGTTTCTGGTCTTAACATTTAGATCTTTAATCCATTTTGCATTTATATTTGTGTACGGTATTAGAAAGTGTTCTAGTTTCATTCTTTTACAGGTAGTTGTCCAGTTTTTTCAGCACCACTTGTTAAAGAGATTGTCTTTTCTCCATTGTATATTCTTGCCTCCTTTGTCAAAGATAAGGTGTCCATAGGCCTCCTCCAATCACTAGGAGTAGATCTCTTCTCACTTGTCTGTAGTATAATTAAGAGGTAGTAGGGTAGTAGGGTATAAAGTTTCCCTCAGGCCAACAGCTCAGAACCAGTACTCTCAGCTACCAATGTTATCTACCGACTGAGAGGTCAGTTCCATTCAGTCGCTCAGTCATGTTGGACTCTTTGCGACCCTTGGTCTGCAGCATGCCAGGCCTCCTTGTCCATCACCAAATCCTGGAGGAGAGGTAAGATCCATAATATTGACTTTTGTTTGCCTGGAACTAATAGTTGAAGCTGCAAGGAGGGATAGCTCTCAGAGGGAGAGACTAGTAGGAGAAGAGTCTAGCGGCTAACACAGTTGAGTAACAGAAGGATCTAGTTTCCCCAGCAAGGGTCAAATTGGGAGCATGGAATCACAGCTGCTGGACATGCCAGGGAAGTTGACAGATGACTTCATTATTTTTTTCTTTTCTCATGTCTGCTAGGTGAGCATCATTTTTCTAAGGTTTTTGTTTGTTTTTGAAGACTACTGTTTGATTATCTTTTCCCTTTGGTTTATTTATAGTGGCAGTGCTGTCCCTAACTTAATGACTATCTTTTACGTAACCGTAGAGTCATAGGTGCTGAGCTCTGCTTGGGAACCAGCTGTTCAGAAAGACCACTGTACATTTTCCTAAACCAACTGTTATTTTTCTATGCTGCTTGAAGTCCATGAAAACTGCTTTTTTTGTCCTTCTTTCCAGCCACGCTTGTGGATGGGGATCTCTCAGTGTTTTAAACGTTTGAATTTAACTCTTTACTGATGCATTTTAAAATATATGTTAAAAAGCGCTTGCATCTTGATCTTCCTCTCAGGCGTGTTTTCACTGCTTCCTGGCATATCTCACACTTTTCCTTTTGGTTGTATAACTGATTTTTGAGTATAGTGTTGTGTGGAGGAGATAACTCTTAATATTTTATTGGGCTCCTTATCTCTTTCCCTGTACTTTGTGTTCATTTTCCTAATTCAGTAACTTATAGTATGTTTCTTTATAGTAAGAGCATGTCATCCTAATACTATTTAAAAGGGTATTTTTTAAAATAGTGTGCCCCCATATTTATATACTGTTCTAAATTTAAAGCAGTTTCCTAGAGACAGAGCTCCTATCTCTTTCCAATCATTTTTATTTTTTTCCCCAGAAAGAAGAGAGGGACTATATAATTCCAACTTTTTCTATGATCAGTTACAATTTAATTCACACTTGTGGGCCTTTCAATTTAGATTTCAGGTCCTTTTGACTTCTTGGGCTGATGGGGCTTACTTCTCCCTGGGAACCTCCTCTTCAAATCTGGGTACCATGTCTTCCTCTTCATACTAAGATTTGTTGTTGTATTAAAACAGCATCCATTTATTTTTTTTCTCTCAGAGCTAGGCTTTTAGCTATTGATATTTACAGCTATTTCTTTCATAATGCATGTTTCTGTTTATACTTTTTACATTGTAATTACTCTGTGAAGACTTTTCTTGAATATTTTCTCCCTGTCTCATTTGATTCATCTTTCTGCATTGTCTATTTGTCTCAGGTTGAGTTGCTCCTGTACCAACACTGGTTCTTCATCCATTTATTCCACAGATATTTATTGAATGCCTACTATATCCTCGACTGGAGAAGGAAATGGCAACCCACTCCAGTATTCTTGCCTGGTAAGTCCCATGGGCAGAGGAGCCTGGCAGGTTCCAGTCCATAGGGTCACAAAGAGTTGGACAAGACTGAGCTACTAACACTATATCCTTGACACTAATCAAGGATTTGGAGATACAAGGGCACAGATGGCAGGCAGGGTCTCTGCTCTTATGGAGTTTTCATTTTAGTGTGGAGATCAAATGAATAATATAATTTCAAATAACGATATAAGCTGTGAAGAAAATAAGGTAGCCTAATGAGGTAGAGAGCTAGGTTTAGCTGAGCAGGTAAGCTCTTCTTTTTGGAATTCTCATTCTTAATAGGATGATTAAGGCTCCTCTAGAAGGTGACTTTGAGCTGAGAAGAGAATGACATAAGAACTGGGAAAAGAGAATTCCAGGCAGAGGGAACAGCAAGACTGAAGTCCTTGAGGTGAGAAAGAGCCATTTCAGGAATATAGAGAAGGCCACTTTGGCTCTAGCTGAGCTAAAGAGGATAAGGTGGCCAGGAGCTGAAGGTGGAGAAGTGGACAAGGGCCAGGGCACCCAGGACGCTGGCACCCACCTTACTGAGGCCCCTGTGGGGTTACTTACGAAGCCTTGGTACTGATTTTGAATTTTATTCTGAAGGTCACAGGAGCCCACCAGGTGATTTTAAGCCAGAAAAGGAGAAGATCTATGTTTAAAAAATGACTTTGGCTGGTGTGTTGAGAATAAACTGTGAGGGGAAACATTGGAAGCAAGGGGATCAGTTGGAGGTTACTCTTTTTAGTTAGAAAGATGTTTTGTTTGGTTAAATCCAAGTTACTCAGACTGACTTACAAAAGGACATGTTTCACTTCATATAGAAACAGTCCAGTAGCAGGGTGGCCACCAAGATTGGTTCTTTCAGCAACTCCATGATGTCATCAAGGAGACCTCTCTGCCACCCCTGGATTTTATGTTATTCTTATGCTAATCACAAAATAGTTTCTATAACTCTGAGAGTGATGCCCCCAAATCACCAAATCCAGAGGTAGGAGAGGAGTTATTATATCATGTGGCAATCTCTTAGCAAGTGTCCTCTCTTCTAAATATGGTCCATATCTGTTTCTAAAAATTTATTGAACGTATTTGTTTGGGTGCGGCAGGCCTTAGCTGCAAGCCTGCAGGATTTTTAGTTGTGGCATGAGGACTCTTAGTTGTAGCATGTAGGGTCTAGCTCCTTGACCAGGGATGGGACCCGAGTCCCCTGTGATGGGAGCATGGAGTCTTAGCCACTGGACCACCAGGGATGTCCCTGCCCCAATACCTCTTTGTCCAGGATTGGTTACTCCTGACCCCATCACTGACAGAAGTTATGAATTTATTAGTATTTACTTGAATGAATACTTTGGGGATGGAGTGGATAATAGGGAATCAGCTCCTATCGCTCTAGTCCAGATAGAGATAAATATTGAATGGTTAGCCTCCTGTGTGTGGGCTTCCCCAGTGGCTCAGCAATAAAAAAAAATCCTCCTGCAATGCAGAAGACACAGGTTCAATCCCTGAGTCTTTGACCCCATCACTGACAGAAGTTATGAATTTATTAGTATTTACTTGAATGAATACTTTGGGGATGGAGTGGATAATAGGGAATCAGCTCCTATCGCTCTAGTCCAGATAGAGATAAATATTGAATGGTTAGCCTCCTGTGTGTGGGCTTCCCCAGTGGCTCAGCAATAAAAAAAAATCCTCCTGCAATGCAGAAGACACAGGTTCAATCCCTGAGTCTGGAAGATCCCCTGGAGAAGGAAATGGCAACCCACACCAGTATTCTTGCCTGGGAAATCCTATAGACAAAGGAGACTGGCAGGCTACAGTCCATGGGCTCGCAAAGAGTTGGATACGACTTAGGAACCAAACAACAACCACAACAAACCTACCATGCGTACAGAGCGGACCTCACACAGAAGTAATAAACCAAACCCAAACAAAGTAATCTTTCTTCTTTGGACATTTCAAAAACACTCCAGAAAATTTATTTTTCCAAATTGTGTTGTCCTGTTAGCCCATAACATGAGAAAAAGATATTCAACTAACTTTTCAAGTTTGCTTATAAAGAGAAGAAAATTTGCCTGTCTCTCATATAACAGGTAATATTCTGGAAAGTTTACACTGAGAACTGTGTTATACTTCACAAAATCTTACAAAATAAGTATTTCTAGATCCTTTATGCAAAACAAAAGACGTGGCCTAATTAAACTGATGAAAGTCACAACAATTTTTCCATTCTCCAAAGTCCATGTATATTCTATCATTTTAAGAATAAAATAAAATTATATGTACGACTACAGTTGAATCTGCACATTTGAGCACAATTAAAGGATTCTGAATCAATAGCTTGCCTAGATCTTGATAGCTGGATCTCAATTTTAGCTTCCAAGGGCTCACAAGCAATATAAAAAGCAATAATCTTCAAATTTGAACAAAGAAAGATCAAAAGGGATAGATCACCTAGAAGCAATCTCGAGAGCCATGTATCTTTCTATTTGACAACTCACGTGTAATAAAGACAGTGCCTAATTATTCTAAAAGGACTTCAGGAGGGTTGTTCTATGGATGTTGAGATGCTAATGTTTCTGGAAATGGGTATTATGGGAGTAAAGTTGACAAAAATACAGACTCTTTCCACCTGAAGACAAGTTATTTATTCCACTCAGTTTGGAGTTTCTGTCTTTGTGTTTTTAACCTTTGACTCAGTGTCTACTCTGCACAGATATTGACCAAACCATAGCTGCTGGGATGTGAAATTAGATGATTTAAAGATTTACTTCTGATTCCCAGGAATGCTTCAGGGCATACTGTGATGTGCTTTAGGGCATAAAATGATCTCAGGCTGAGGCTAAGGGGGGAAAAAAATCTCTGCAGTAACAATAAATATTGCATGGTGGCTAGGTGGTTAGAAAATAATGTCCTTTAACGTTTTCTGAGAAGCCGGCTATACTTTTCATCAAATCAAGTTATAAGGCAGGAAACTAAACTATATCAACTGTTGGCTTATTACACATTGGAAACTCTCTAAGTTATTCAATAGGTTGTAAATTGTTCTCATCAGTTCAAAGATGAAATTCACTTTTTTTTTTTTTGTTTTTCTAAACTAGTTTCAGATCAATGCATAGAGCTAAAAATAAATAGAAAACCTCTGGGAGAGTTTTGGTACACTCAGATTTTAATTTGTCCATGGTAATGAGGGGAAAAGGAGATGGTAACTCCTGAATGTCCAGTTCTAAAGAATGGAGTATTAGTGTAGAAAACCAGATAATCCTACCAGGGCTTTGATTGATCTGTCATTTGCATAATCAGGAGTAAAGGACAATCTTAGAGTATAGTCTCCCAAATAACTTTTATCTGTGTTACCAGAAAACAATGAAACACTGACTCAGTGCTTCCTGAACGTGTTCCTGTCCACCCTCTGGCAGAGCTTCTAATAAGCCAACTGATCAGAAAACAGTGGAGGAAAGTAGGCAGAAAGAGAAACAAGGAATCTGGGTTAATTTCCAAACTGAATAATCAGCTTCCTACTAAAAAAGAGAATTGGCAAGGCTGTATGGAAGGTTCCATGATTCCTTCGTTCTCATTGTGGCCGCAGTATGTGAGCTGGCAAGAGAGACCTGCAAATACTATGGATAAACCTAATCATTTCTCAAAGGCTCCCATTTAACTCACTATAATTTAAGATTACACAGCCCTACTTGCCCTGCATACATCCTCCTCTGTGTTGAGTCTACAACTTGCTTGAGAACCTAACATTAATAGCCTTGAATGGTGTGTTAACGTGGAGGGCTTTGTAGTTGGTGATACACTTGGGAATTTGCAAGTTTGGCCTGGGAAAAAGAAATCTGTCCTCCTTCTCAGAATCTTGGAAAAACTTGGCCACTATCCCAGTGGCTCATATTCCCTGATTCCCAACTCCAGCCATCTTTTTATGATTTAAAAAAAAAGATCCTGCTTAATTGTGTCACTCCAGGTTGGTGGAGAACAAAGATCTGGGTGGGGCTAGTGGGTTTATGACCGGCACAGCCTAGCTACTGCCCAGCAGAACAGAAATTATTCAAATCCTTAGAAAGCCTGCATTGCTCTATTAACACATTGATTTACATGTAAGGAAATGGAACTCAGAGTGTTTAAATGACTTACCCAACTTCACACAGTGTTGGAGTCAGGATTTAGGCACACACATTGGTCTGATGCTGAAGCTCATGCTGTCTCCACCATATCACGCTACATAAACAGGTCAAGTGGAAAATTGTCTCTAAGTAAAAAGGTCTTTGACATTAATAAGCACTTAATAAATGCTTTCATTTCCTTGAATGAAAAAGTAAATTAATTAGCAAGTGATTTTTAGATTTTTTTCTCCTTCATTCTTGCTTAAATTAAAAAAAAGAGTATTCATTATTTTTGCAATTCCTAAAAAGAAGGAAATGAGAGAAAAAAGACTTGCTTGCCTTTTCCCACAGATGTAGAAAGTAGTTCCAGAAATTAAAAATACCTGCAAAAAATTTTTGGATGAGGAATGTTCTGTAGAGTTCAAGTCATCAATTTTAGCACTGGATCAGTTATTGTTGGTTTAGTGGATTTGGTTCTCAGAATGGTCAGTGTCATAAAGTGACTATGTAGTTCTCCTTCCCTTGACTTTCCATCTGTGAGCAGATTTTAATCTCTATCATCTACCCAGGAGAATGAGATGTTCTAGTGAGTACAGAAAAATAAAGTACTCTCAGTTTGGATAAAAGGCCTTGGGATTAGAGAAAAGTGTTAAGTAAAGTTGCAAGCCAGGACACATTCAACAATTACTTGATTTATAGTCCACAAGGATTTGAACACATAATAGAGAAGTACAGAAAGGAAGGAAGTGGTTGCCAATGTGTATCCACACACTTTCCTGTATCATAATTGCATGAGAAGAATTAAGACAAAGTCCACCTTTGTGTCCCTAATGTGAGATGGAGAGCCATGTCTAATCTCTGGATCTCAAGCATAAAGTAAGAGAGATATACAGAGATTCTTGATGTTTGGAAAACAGAATTTTGGAAAGCGAATCTCCTCTCCCTATGATTTCTAAATTTAGAGATGTGTCATCATGGAGAATACTGGGAAGAGAAGCTTAACAAATTACAAGATGACTTAGGGCAAAAATGCTCTGCCCTACACAGTAGGGCAGTTGCATGAAAGAGCAGTTCTGTTTTCTAGAGCAGTACTGTTTAGTTGAACTTTCTATGATGATGGGAATGTCCTATTCTGAACCATCCAAAACAAAAGCCACTAGCTGTGAATCAGCAATTGAACTGTGACATGTGACTGAGACACTAAAATACTACTCTTATTTAATTTGAGTTAATTTGTATACAAATTTCAAGAGCTACATGTTGCTAGTGGCCTAGGTATAGAGACAACTTTTACCAGAAGTTTCTATTTCATTGCCTCTGGACTAAGCAGCATTAATTCCGATGGCTATGCTGGCTTGTTGAACTCAGGAGGGTCAGAAGGGCCCTCTTGGAAATCAGACTTCAGTGGGAGAAGACTCCCCCCACCATTATTCCATGACTCTAGAAGATCTTTAGACAGGGCATCATCTCACTATTGGGCTTCCCGAGTGGCTCAGATGGTAAAGAGTCTGCCTTCAATTCAAGTGACCGAAGTTCAGTCTCTGGGTTGGGAAGATCCCCTGGACAAGGAAATGGCAACCCACTCCAGTATTCTTGCCTGGAGAATCCCTTGGACTGAAGAGCCTGGGGGGCTACAACACACGGAGTCATGGAACTTGGACATGACTGAGCGACCAGCATGCTGACTGTCGTAAGGAACCCAAAGACTCCTTGAGCGATTGTTGGCTTGTTCACTGAGTGGCTAATTCCTTAGTGAGTGAGTGTAAGTCACGTAGTCAGCTCTGACTCTTCACAGCCCCGTGGACTGTAGTCCACCAGGCTCCCCTTTCCATCGGATTCTTTAGGCAAGAATAACTGGAATGGATTGCCATTTCCCTCTCCAGGGGATCTTCCTGACCTAGGGATGGAACCCCCAGGTCTCCTGTATTGTAGGCAGATTCTTTACTGTCTGAGCTACCAGGGAAGAAAGTCCACTTCTCTGAAGACGAGACAGACTGACATAGGACTACTCAAGAACACTTATTCCACGTGAATCCTTCTGTGTCCATACACACATTTATTCATGCAAAAAATATTGAGTGTCTGTCATGGGCCAGATGCTGTTCTCACGAGGCTAATTTTCTCCCACTTCTCTATGGACCCCATATGCACATTAGGGAGCAGCAAGGCATGGAGGAAGGAGCTCTGGAAGCAGACCAACCTGAAATAGCACTGATTCCGAGAGCACAGTTTGGCAACAATTTTCTTGTAAAGGGCCACATAATAAATGTTTTAGGCTTTGTGAACCACAAAATTTTTTTCACGTCTATTCAACTCTACAGTTGTGTCAAATAAACATGAACAATACATAACCGTATGAGCTTGGCTGTGTTCCCAATAAAACTTTATTTATGGGGCTGAAATTTGAATTTCATCTCTTTTTCCTGTATAATAAAATCTTTAGATCTTTTTTCAGTCATGAAAAGGTAGAAATGATTTCTTACCTTATGAGCCACACATAGAAAGGCAGCAGAATATGTCTGGCCCACAGGATCACAAAGCTTGCCAGCCCCTGGCCTAGAACATAATAAATGGGAAAATGTCTATGGTATAATGCAACTAAAAGCTCTTTATGAACAGTTTAGTATTTCTAGAACATCACTTGACTGTTTATGTGGAGTCTTACATTGATTTTCTTTTATTTGGATTTTTAGGATTTTCCTACGTTTTAGTCATTAGAGTTAAGATGAACATCCTTGTTCATAATAACTTTTTTGTGGATTATTACACAAGTCAGAAGGTGTAAATATTTTAAGATTTTCGTTATGTTATTGCCAATTCGTTTTCTAACAGTTTGTAGAAACTATGTTCTGCAATAGCCCTGACTAGTCTTTTTCAAATTTCCTATAATTTAGTCTTTTTGCAGGTAGTTCTGTAGCTTCATTACCTAGGGTCTTAATTCTATATTTTAGAAAGCCCTTCAAACCTACTCTAAAGACAAGTAGACTGAAATATCCTGGCTAAAAATTTCCCAAGCAACTGAAAAAGGGGTTAACATTTATTAAATGAAAAAACTCCTACTAGGAATCTGGGTTACTGGCTGGGTTAGAAAGATATGACAGTGTATTAACGGTGAGAGAGAGATGACTTTCCTAACTTCGAAGATGGGTAAGAAAGTCATATGCATACCATAAAAGTCATCTATTGTTTAAAATGCAGAATTCAGGGGATTCCCTGGTGGCTCAGACAGTAAAGTGTCTGTCTACAATGTGGGAGACCTGGATTTGATCCCTGGGTCGAGAAGATCCACTGGAGAAGGAGATCCGCTGGAAAAGGAAATGGCAATCCACTCCAGTACTATTGCCTGGAAAATTCCATGGACAGAGGATCCATGCGGTCACAAAGAGTCGGACATGACTGAGCAACTTCACTCTCACTTTCACTTTTCTGGAGGTCCAGGGGTTAGGACTTGGAACTTTCACTGCCATGGCCCAGGTTCAATCCCTGGTTGGGGAACTAAGATCCACAAGCTGTATGGCATGGCCAAAAACAACAACAAAAACAAACAAAAGAAAAAAGTGAAAATTTCAATGATTTTAACTGTGTCCCTATAGATCTGCCTGTTCTGAAGCTTTAATATAAATGAAATCATATAATATATAGTCTTTTGTGACTATAATGTGACTTTGTGTGACAATCTAATGTTTTTGAGGGTCATCCATGTTGTAGTATGTATAACTGCTCCATTCTTTTTTATTGCTGAATAGTATTCCACCATACAGATGTAACACATTTTGTTTATGCATTCATCAGTTGATGAGCATTTGGGTTATTTCTACTTTTAGGTTATTTTGAATACTGCTGTTAATATTCATGTACAAGCTCTTGTGTCGACACAAAGTTTCCGTTTGCCTTGGATATAGCTGGGAATGGCATTTCTGGATCATAGGATGACTCTTCCCTGGTCATCAGATGGGCTTCCCTGGTGGCTCAGATGGTAAAGAGTCTGCTTGCAGTGGGAGATATCCGGGTCTGATCCCCGGGTCAGGAAGATCCCCTGGAGAAGGGAATGGCAACCCACTCCAGTACTTTTGCCTGGAGAATCCCACGGACAGAGGAGCCTGGTGGGCTACAAATCCATGGGGTCACAGAGAGTCGGACATGACTGAGTGACTAAGTCCATATATGATGACCCTATGTTCAACATTTTAGGAGCTGTCAGATGGTTTTCCAAAGTGGCTACGCTGTTTTATATTTCTACCGGCAATATAAGAGGACTTCTATTTTTCCACATCCTCTCCGTCACTTGTCTGGCTTTTAAAATGTTATTCATCCTTGTGGACAGGAAGTGGTGTCATATCATGATTTTGATTTGTGTTTCCCTCGTGACTATGATGCTCAGCATCTTTTTATGTGCTTCTTGGCCATTTGAATAGCTTATTTGGACAGCTCTTCATATTCTTAGCCTAAGGGCTAAGATTTTTAAATTGGGTTATTTAACTTTTTATTGTTGAATTCTAAGAGGTTATCTTTATGTTTTCTAGATAAAAGTCCTTTGTAATATATTTGATTAGCAAGTACTTCCCCCAGTTCTGTGGGTTTACTTTCTTGATAGTGTCCTTTGAAAGTGCAAGAGTTTCTGATTGTGAAGTTCAATTTATCTAACTTTGGTTTTGCTGCTTGTGCTTCTAAAATGTTATCTAGTAAATTGTTGCTAAGTCAGATCATAGACATGTATTCCTTTGTTTTCTTCTAAGGGTTTTATAGTTTTCTACAACTTATTTTAGCTTGTGTTTTCATTTAGGTCTCTGATCCACTTTGAGCTAAGTTTTATACATGATAAGAGGCAGGCATTCAAGGAGGGCATGGCAACTCACTCCAGTATTCTTGCCCAGAGAATTCCACGGACAGAGAACCCTGGCAGGCTACAGTTCATAGGGTCAAACAGCGTCAGACACTACTGAAGCAACTTAGCACACACACACACACACACACACACACACACACACACACGCACACACACACACACGTCGTAGGCATTCAACCACATTCTTTTGTATGCAGATATCCAGTCATCCTAGAACCATTTGTCAGAAAGACTATTCTAAGAATTGTTTTGGAATTTTGGTTGAAAATCAAATGACCATAAATGTAAAGTTTTATTTATTAATTCTTAATTAGAATGAATTTATTCCATTGATTTGTCTTTCCTTGTGTCAGTACCACTTTGTCCTGATTACTGTAGTTTTTAAAATTCTTTTTAAATTGGAGAATTGCTTTACAAATTTGTGTTGGTTTTCACTGTACAACAATGTCAATCAGCCATAAGACTACATCTATTTCTTTACTGCCGATGTTTAATGTTTTGTAATTGGGAAGCTTGAGTCTTCCATCTTTGCTTTATCATTTTCATCCAAGTTTTAGTATCAGCTTGTCAATTTCTGCCAAGAACTCAGCCAGGATAGTGATATAGTTTGCAAGGAACTTGTAGATCATTTTGGGGGAAAATCTTAATGAAATTAAATCTTTTGATCTATGAGCATGGGATGTCTTTCTGGTTATTTGGAGTTTCTTTAATTTCTTTCAACAGTGTTTTGTACTTTACCGGGCACAAGTTTTGCATTTTTGATTAAGTTTATTTCTTCGTGTTTTAAAATGCAGCCACCATTGCAGTGTAAAAAGCCAGAGGAGGGGAATGGTGAATGGCCTGGCTTCTCCACCTAAACTCCCCCATAAGGTGATTCATTTCTTCTCCTCTGACAAGAAAGGATGAAGTTGAGGGAAGCAGGATGGGACAGGAACTGGAACTGTTATTCAACACAATTTTTTCCTAGGACTAAGAAGATCCTTTCAAGTGACACGACCAGAGGAAAATAGGGATTCTTGCTTGCAGAGACCCTGGTGATTGACTATATATGACAGTTGAGGAGAAGAAAGTAACAAGAATAATTCCACAGTTTCTTGTGAGAGCAATTGAATATACTATACTGCTATTAGATGGGGAAAGGTTCTATAGAACCATTTTGGGGAAAATATAGTGAGATTGGTTTGAACAAGTGACCTTTAAGATGCCTTTGAAATGTGTGAACAAGGATGAATAAATACTTAAGAGTTTAGAAATGGACTTCATAGAAGGCTAGCAGCAAAGTCAATTTGGCCTAATTAGCATATTAATAATAAATGAACATGTGTAGAGCAGCTGGAATCATAGGGAGAACGGATAGTTTTACATGAGAAGAGAGTCTAAGAACTAAGTTTTGGGAAATTTCGTCATTTCCTAGTGAGGTAGAGCCGGATGAGCTGGGAAAGCTGAGAAAAGGTAGAGGTAGCAATTATGAGAGGAAACAAGGAATTGCTGTGTCCTGAAGTCAAGAGGAGAGAATGTCTCCTGCAGGAAGGGGGCGTGTGAGACCCCAGGGAGACGTCGGGAAAGCAGAGCTTGTCTGAGTGCTCAGCCATGTCCGACTCTTTAGAATCCCTTCGGACTGTAGCCCCCAGGCTCCTCTGTCTGTGGGATTTTTCCAGGCAAGAGTACTGGAGTGGGCTGCCATTTTATTCCTCCAAAGGAACTTCCCAACTTAGGGATTGAACTCACATCTCCTGCATTGGCATAAGATTCTTTACCACTGAGTCCCTGGGAAGCCCTGAAACAGAGCTTGACCAATTAAATTTGAGGACATCAAGGTCTTTGGCGACCTTCACAAGAGCTGTTTCAGGGGATTGTGGTAGGATAGAAAACAAGATTCTGAGGATCTAGGTGATGGGGGGAATGTAGTTGAAGAATTTTTTTTTTTTAATGAGAAGGGAAATTTAAGAATGTTTAAATGTTAATGGCAAAGAGGCCACAGCTGCTGCTAAGTCACTTCAGTCGTGTCCAACTCTGTGTGACCCCATAGACGGCAGCCCACCAGGCTCCCCGGTCCCTGGGATTCTCCAGGCAAGAACACTGGAGTGGGTTGCCATTTCCTTCTGCAATGCATGAAAGTGAAAAGTGAAAGTGAAGTTGCTCACTCATGTCTGACCCTCAGCGACCCCATGGACTGCAGCCTAACCCAGCTTCTCCAGGCAAGAGAACTGGAGTGGGTTGCCCTTGCCTTCTCCAGAGGCCACAGAGAGTAAGTCAAATATATCTCAATAAAAATATATAAATAAAAGGGAAAAACCAATTAAGATAATAAAAATGTGTACATTAGGTTTCAAAGACTTGGTATAAATTATAACATTACTCATCTATTATGCTAATTTTATGTTGAAATAGTATTTTAGATATTTTGGGTTATTAAAATAAAGAAAGAAGGATGAAGATGAATTAATGAGTTGGGACAATCCATAGAATGCTTCCATCATAGCTCAGGTGGTAAAGAACCTGCCTGCAGTGGGTTCAAATGCTGAGTTGGGAAGATTCCCTGGAGAAGGAAATAGCAACCCACTCCAGTATTCTTGGCTAGAGAATCCCATGGACGGAGGAGCCAGGCAGGCTACAGTCCATGGGGTCCCAAGAGTCAGACACAACTTAACGACTAAACCAACCAACCAATTCATAGGATTAGGTTCTTAGAAAGGCAGATTCTTAGAGGATCCGTAGTACACATAGAGTGATTACCCTCGTAAATAAAGAGATCATTCATTCCTTATTGTGGAAGGATGCAAGATACATTGATGCTTGTATCTTTTAGGTTTGTGAAGCTCTGCTGTTTGTTGTTGTGTTTTTTCCTTACAGGAAAGGAATGGGTAAGTAGGGAAGGCTGGGTGTTTAAGGAGAGTTGAGAGTTGGTCATGGGGCTTCCCAGGTGGCACTAGCAGTAAAGAACCCGTCCGCCAATGCAGGAGACATAAGAAACGTGGGAAATACAGGTTCAGTCCCTGGGTCAGGAAGATCCCCTGGAGGAGGGCATGGCAACCCACTCCAGGATTCTTGCCTGGAGGATCCCATGGATAGAGGAGCCTGGCGGGCTGCACACCAGAGGGTTGCAAAGAATTGGACACAACTGATGTGACTTGGCACGCATGCGTGGGAGTTGGGCACACTGTGCTGTGGGGCTATGACAATGGAGGAGTGTATCAACAAAAGAGATATTGTTGTATTGCTAGACAGTATTGAGGGCTCAATGTTTGGATGTGCAGGAGGAGCTAATTTTTTTTTAAATTATTTATTTCTTTTTGGCTTGCTGGGTCTTCGTTGCTGCATGCAAACTTTATCCAGTTGCAGCGAGTGGGGGCTACTCTCTCATGTGGTGCATCAGCTTCTCACTGCTGTGACTTTTCTGGTTGTGCAACATGGGCTCTCGACATCTGGGCTTCAGCACTTGCAGCACAGGCTCAGAAGTTGCATTGCTTGTGCTTAGTTGCTCAGTGGCAGGTGGGATATTAGTTCCCCGACCAGGGATCGAACCCATGTCTCCTGCACTGGCGAGCAGACTCTTAACCACTAGACCACCAGGGAAGTTCCAGGAGGGGCTCCTAATGAGGGAGACATAACCACGCGAAGTGATGGAATCTGAAAGCCTGGGGCAATAGATAGACCCAAGCTGAGGAGGTGGTGGGTTTAGGCTAAGGTCACTTTCAACTTTCTTGTTTCCAACGGAGGCTGAAGTTAGAGAAGGACTTGAACGCTCTGAGTGACAATAGCCAAATGCTTGTTTTTATTTTCCCACAAGACTAGACAGCATTTCCAGTTGTGTTCTGTTATAAAGGAAGCGCCAAGGCCAGCTTTGTAGAACAAGGATTCCTACCTAGGTTTCCTTCTCCAGCTGCCTGGTGCTAACAGCTTAGAGTATTTTATTACAGTCATATGATTGGTAGCTACAATTCAGAGCAAGACTCCAGACAAGAATCTGTGTCATCCAATTAGAAAAGGTCATTGCACTAATCCTGAGCTGGAATGAGGGTAGAGAGAGATGTAACTGGCAAGGCTAATTTTGTCATGTGGCATGCAAGGGCAAGTGGCAAGCTAATGGTCTCCTACTTTTCTAAGCTAGGAGCCCAGAGTCCTTGGCTGTGATCGAATGCAGGAGAAAACATTTACACTCCCAAGTACCACGAGGTTACCTGTCTTTTAGAGAAAGCTCTCCAGCTTTTCCCAGCCATGAAGAACCCCAGAATGCCATGGCAGCCTTGGTACATTACCCTCCTCATCTCCCAGGGAGACTGTATCTGTGTCTCAACAACCTCACACGTCCCCTGTGAATCAGATTGCAGCCAGGACATTCATCACGTTATGTGCTGAGAAATGTAAAAGAAATGGGAGTTGCCTGAAATGAACAAAGTAAAGCAGGGATTGTTGATTGTGGAGTCAAACTGCCAACTTTCAGATAATACCTATGTGGTGAAGACAATGGTCACAGGATTAAAATATCAGGTGTGTTTCTCTCTGGATGTGTGTGTTTTTTGTTTGTTGTTTAATTAGTTGTCTCCAAGTAAGAAAGCATGGTTAGTGACAGGGTATAAATCAACACTTTTTGTGGGAGATCATAATGTTTTTCATTAACTTTGATCTCCCAGGGTTCTTAAATGTCCAGAGTGTAGATGTGACACAATCTCACTTTTGATTAAGAGATTTGGAAACATTTTACTTTTGAGTGATTGTCTCCCGGTGATAATGGTTGAAAGTATTATTCTTGGTCATGATAATAATAGTGGTAATAAACTAATTATTATAGTTACCATTTATTACTTATGTGGTGCCAGGCACTCTGCCAAACATTTTGCAAGTATTGTATCACTTAAGCCAAACAACAACCTTATAAGCTGGTACTATTATTTTACAGTGTTTATTTTACAGGAGTCTGTTTAACCAAAGAAACTGGTTGCTTCTAAAATGTCAGGGCTGGGACACAGCAGAGTATATCTGTCTCTGGATGCAATGCTTTGCATTCTACCATTTCCTCTGTGACCCTACTGTCCGGTGCCTCAGTTTCTTCTGTATAAGAGAGCTAATTGCATCAATCTCTTTGGGAATTAAGGATTAAAGGAGACAATGCAATATAAAACTGATAACGATGCCAGTACACAACATACTCAAGTAAATGCTAGTTCATGACTGCATTAGAATAGATGATGTATCCATTAGAACTCTTGTACGAGAATTCTCTCCTGATAATCAGTCAGCTTGCTCTTTGAACTGCTTTTCTTGCAGTTGCTCAAATACGGCTGACCTCTCCATAAACCGTTTCTTGGGATCAACAGCTAACAATAAACTATAGCACAGGGCTACAGTTTATAGAAACAGAATCAAGTAAAGCCCAAATGGCCCATAGGGAAACCACATTCATAGTGACAAATTTGTAACAATGAACTGTATTCAGCTAAACAAAGTCTGTGAAAAAGAAAGATGATGTTCAGCAACGGGCTCTTTTGAGAATCTGGTTCCTTAAAACCACAGCTTCTTAAAGTGCAGCAGCCAAATTAGGGCCAACATGAGAAAATTTGTAAAGGTCCATTGGTATGAGGATTTCTAGAATGTGAGGTCATCCACTTGGTCTCCACTTGCCCATGTTTTCAGGAAGCTGCCATTTTAAATCTAACTTGGGGCTTCCCTGATAGCTCAGTTGGTAAAGAATCCACCTGCAATGCAGGAGACCCCGGTTTGATTCCTGGGTCGGGAAGATGATCTGGAGAAGAGATAGGCTACCCACTCCAGTGTTCTTGGGCTTCCCTTGTGGCTCAGCTGGTAAAGAATCCATCTGCAATGTGGGAGACCTGAGTTCGATCCCTGGGTTGGGAAGATCCCCTGGAGAAGGGAAAGACTGCCCACTCCAGTATTCTGGCCTGGAGAATCCCATGGACTATATAGTCCACAGGGTCACAAAGAGTCAGACATGACTAAGCGACCTTCACTATCACTCAGCAACAAGAAGGACTGACCTACTGATTCATGGTGCCATGTGAATGAGTTTTAAAATAATTATGCCCAGTGAAAGTCAGACAAACAGGACATTCTGTGTGGCTCCATTTATATAAAAGTCTAGGAAAAAGAAACAATCCATAGTGACGTAAAGTAGATCGCTGGTTGCCTGGAAATGGAGCGGGGATGTCAATGGAAGCATGGCAAAGAAATACACGGGAACTTTCAAAGGGTGATGGTTTCACAGGTGTACATATGACAAACTTATTCAGCTGTACACTTAACACATGTGCAGTTTATTGTACTTGATTTTACCTCAATAAAACTATTTTTTAAACTTTTACAGGATTCTTTAGAAATTTTTAATAATGGTAAATTTTATCATTTTTTCCTTCAAATCTATTGTCAATCCTTACTCATTCTTTAAGAGAACTTTAGGTTTTCTTATAAACTTGAACTTCTTGAAGTTAGAATTAGCTTTCAGGTTTAATTTATTCATTTACACAGGTATGGTTGCACCCTGACACACACAGATGAAGTGAAGTGAAGTCACTCAGTCGTGTCCGACTCTTTGCGACCCCGTGGATGTAGCCTACTAGGCTTCTACATCCATGGGATTCTCCAGGCAAGAATACTGGAGTAGGTTACCATTTCCTTCTCCAGGGGATCTTCCCGACCCAGGGATCGAACCTGGGTCTCCCGCATTGGAGGCAGATGCTTTAATCTCTGAGCCACCAGGGAAGCCTGACACACATAGATACACATACCAAAAAACCTGTTAAGATTTTGATAAACTGCACTGATGCTATACATTAATTTTGGAACAAAAGACATTTTCATGACATTGAATATTATGAACGATGAGTATGGTTTATCTTTGTTTGCGTAGGTCTTCTTTAATGTCAAGAGTTTTAGAATTTTCGTTATATAGGTCTTGTACATTTCTAAGGATTTATGATTTTACCATTGAAATGATATTTTTTTTCCAGAAATAGTTTTTATGTTGACAGTGTATTAAAATGCAATTGATTTTTAAATACTGGTTTTAATCCAGGTACCTTTTAATAATTCTTTTAGATTTTATTGATTCTTTTAGATTATTTTATGTAGACAGTGATGGCATCTGCAAATATCAAGAATTATTTTTATTTCCTCTCTGATTCTCAAAGCTTTCTTCTTTAAGACTCGTTTTCTTGTTTATTTTCGGCTGCGCTGAGTCTTTGTCGTCCCTGCAGCCTTTCTTTCACTGTGGTGAGCAGGGGCGTGTCCGCCTTGCCGGGCTCCTCACTGCGGTGGCTTCTCTCGTTCCAGGGCACGGGCCCTAGGTGCCTGGGCTTCAGCAGCTGGGGCACGTGGGCTCAGTGGTTGCGGCTCACAGGCTCTAAAGTGCTGGCTCAGTAGCTCTGATGTATGGACTTCGTTGCCCTGCTGCATGTGGAATTGTCCCAGACCAGGGATCAAAACTGTGTCCCTCGCCTTGACAAGCAGATTCTTAACCACTAGACACGGGGGAAGCTCCCTCAAAGCTGTTATTTCTTTTTCTTGTCTTACTCCTTAGGATAGGTTCTCCAATACAGTCATGAATATAAATGGTAATAGATTAATTTTTCTTACCCTCATCCTAAAGGAAATGATTTCAATACTTCATCATTAAATAAAACTTTGTAGGACAATTTTATAGCACTGATTCAGTTTTTGAGACAGTTATGGACTATCAATTTTCCCTTCCTTAGTCAATTTTACTAAGTCACATTTTCCTAGAATTTGTTTTCATATCCATTGCCATAAAGTTGGTTGTGATATTCTTTTATTATATTTGAAATGTCTTCAGCATCTCTAGTTATGACTTCTATTTTATTCCTAATTTTCCTATGAAAGCATTATCTGTTTTCCTGAAAAACCTTGCCATTGTTTTGTCAATTTTGTATGTTTATAAGAACTTTTAAATATGTAAGTGGCTTATAAATCTATAAGAATTTCATAAGAACCCACTTTTAAATTTGCAGATTATTTCTATTTTATGTGTGTCCTAAATCTATACTAATAATTTTTGCCTTCTCTCCTATTATTGTGGACAGGCTCTCTGTGCTCAAAGCAAAGTCTAACCCTGTCATTTGTGCATTAAATTTCATTCCTTTCTCCTGCTCAGAACACTGGTCTGACAATTCTCATTTCTTTTCCTGCATCATCACAGTCCCCGCCTTATTACTGGATCATTTCCATCAACATAAAATATGCTATTACTTCTTCAATTCGCAACAACATCAGTGTTCTTCTGACCTCATTACTTCCAGATGTCGCCCTCTCTCTCTCCTTTTCTCTACAGCACGGTTCCTTGAAAAAGCTGTCTGTACCTGCTGTTTCCAGTGCATCCTCTTATTTCTTTCCTTAAACTTCTGCACCAACCATTGCTCTGACTCTCCTTTACTCCAGGTTATCAGTGTTGCTAAACCCAGTTGCAATTTCTCAGTCCTTTTCTTATTTGCCTGATTACCCGCATTTGACACTCGCTTCTTCTCTTTTCCCTTGGATTCCAGCACACCACACTGCTACCCTTAACTCTCTCTCTGGCTGCTGCTTCTCAATCCTTTTTGATAGTTCCTTCTCATATTATCGATCTAAAATTTTCATGTGATCATGACTTAACCCTTGGACTTCATTTCTCTATTGACACCACTGTTTGGTGATATCATCCTGTTTCGTGGTTCTAAATATTTATCTGTGTTCTAACAACTCCAAAATTATATCTCCATCTCACATGTTTCTCCAGCATCGACTCTGTTTGCTACATGACCCCTATAAACCCTCAATATGATTGGTGGGCCAAGTGGCATTTAGGATTCCTAGAATTCAGAGCCAGTTCAAAGCCAGTGCCTCATAGCTCCTGAAAGATCCAGATATTTCTTTTTGCCATAGCACAATCATACTCATAAATGCCTACAGTTTCCTTTGGAAAAGGCTTGAAGGAAGGTTCGTAGTATATACGTATGGCAGGGTAACAGGCTCTACTTTCAAGTGAACTTAGGCTCGCCCCTTTAATCAAGGGGTTCCAGGCTTGTGTACAGGAACTAGGTGGGAGGTTTTGATGGTGCATTTTATCAGTCCCTGCCTAGTTTCTATCAAACATTTGAATTGTTCATATTTTATAGATCAAGTAACATTTTAGTAACCTGTCTCTTATCTTTCATCCTTCAGTTCAGTTCGGTTCAGTCGCTCAGTCGTGTCTGACTCTTTGCGACCCCATGAATCGCAGCACACCAGGCCTCCCTGTCCATCCCCAACTCCCAGAGTTCACCCAGACTCATGTGCATCTTGTCAGTGATGCCATCCAGCCATCTCGTCCTCTGTCGTCCCTTTCTTCTCCTGCCCCCAATCTCTCCCAGCATCAGGGTCTTTTACAAGTCAAAACAAATTGATTACCAGTTTATCCCTTCTGCTCATTATGGTAAATGCATCCACATTGTCTTTGTCAGTTAAGCACAGACCCTTGGTTAAACATCAGTTAAGCCACTTCAGTACACTTTCCTATTGAAAATCAGAGAATGCACAGGTTTTGTGTAGTTCTCCTCCAGGGGACCCATCCTCCTGACTCAGCGATTGGACCCGAGTCTCCTGCAGTTCCTGCCTAGCAGGTGGATTCTTTACCATTGAGCCACTGGGGAAGCCCATTTTAGACTGTAATAGGATTAATATTTGCTGAAATAAGTTAAATATAGCAAGATGTGTATAAGAGACAGGCACAGACCCTTGGTTAAACATCAGTTAAGCCACTTCAGTACACTTTCCTATTGAAAATCAGAGAATGCACAGGTTTTGTGTAGTTGTGTTTTCATGTTCATTCATTTCTATGTGTATTTTGATTTCTTTTTTGATTTCTTCTGTGATTTGTTGATTATTCAGAAGGGTGTTTTTCAGCCTCCAAATGTTGGAATTTTTATTAGCTTTTCTCCTGTAGTTGAGATCTAACCTTAGTGCATTATGGTCAGAGAAGATGCTTGGAATAATTTCAATTTTTTTGAATTTATCAGGGTTAGCTTTATGGCCCAGGATGTGATCTATCCTGGAAAAGGTTCCATGTGCACTTGAGAAAAAGGTGAAATTCATTGCTTGGGGGTGAAATGTCCTATATATATCAATTAGGTCTAACTGGTCTATTGTACACCTGTGGCTGATTCATGTCAATGTATGGCAAAACCAATACAGTACTGTAAAATAGAATAAAGTATTAAATTAAAAAAAAAAAGAAAATCAGAGAACGCATTTCAGTGGCAGCAGCTCTGGCTTTCGCAGCTGTGAATGACAGCGACCAGAGAGCTTTCCCGAGGTTCAGGTCTGCCCTCAGCAGTGTAGACAGAGTGACCTTGGAGCCCTCTCGTGAATGTGCTGTGGGTTAAAGGTAGTGAGGGTGGGGTGGGAATGTAGGTCAAAGGTGATAAGTCTCCCCCCAGTCTTGCCCCTACCCTAAGCCCTTTAGACTTGCTTTTCTACATTTTCCCAGGGATATTCTGGCATCTCAGTCTTGTTAGGCAGGCTATCAAAGAGTCAAATGCCACTCAATCAAAATAGACTATCAAAACCACTTCCAATGGATATTTTCAATCCAGGAACACTCAGAAAACCATCAATATCAAGACGCTTGGTTCTTTCTGGAATCCTGTTCCATCCTCCTTGGTCAAACACCCTTAGGATCTATTCACAGTATCTTCATTTCCTCTCTGTAAATGCTCCAACACACTCAGAATCTGCCCCTCACCATAGTCCTTGCTACCTTCACTGCCACAGTGCTGAAGGAGAGTAACCATTTGGTTTTCTACGGACCTGCTTCCACTGGCTTTTCACCGTCAATCACAAGCAATGCCTTGATTAGTCATATGCCAGTTCCTATCATGGATCACTAACTATCCATTTCACATTAACAAAGAGTTCAACATTCACTGCAGCCTACAAAATGACCAAATTAACTCTAATGGACTATGTTTGATGGTCTGGGACTATGCCTCAGCCAATATCTTTATCACTCAGGGTTCCTCAAAAACAAAGCGTATCAACCTTGTTTTTTTGAAATGAAGTGATTTCATTGAATGAATTAGTCACTGTGTTTGAAGTTTTATTTCATGTAATAGAAAAATGAAAAAAGTGAAAGCAAGAGAATGAGGGATGAAGCATGAAGGTGTCACAGAGGTAGCTCTTGAAGGAAGCAGCCGCCACCCTTAGGGCTGGGACTGGGGGTCAAGAGGGAGAGGTTGGAAATTTTAAGCCCTAGCAGCTGGAAGAGAGGCCTGTGATGCTGAAAGTCAGACTTTCAATGACAAAGAGGCTCTGCTTAGCTGTTGCGGTTATCTTGTGTTGGGCTGGGATGGTGGGTGGTGGGGCGGGGTGGATGATGAAGATGGTTCTACCAGTATTAGAAAAATTGAAAACTGGATTCAGCTACTGTGTTTGAAAGCGACTGCTGCTTCCAAGGTAAAAAGCGTTGTTAAGTCGATGCTTACAGTCACAAGAGCAGGAAGGAAGCAAATGGGAATTCTATAGCAAATAAATTTAGAGTGCTTTGGGGCTCATTCTTATCTATAATCAGACTACACTTTGAAGTTATAGCACAGAAAGTTCCTGTTAGGACAAAATAAAGACTGAACTCTTAAAACGAGTGACACTAGCACACATCGAGCTTAGCCAGCAACGTGGGAGATGCTACTTTTTCAACCCTCTTGCTCCGTTTGTGTGTAAAAGCCAAACATCTGTACACCTGCACATGTATTTAAATAAACAAAATATTTTGGGGTCATCCAAATGGGCACACAGTTTATGTTTGTTTCCATAGAATATTCCTTGGCTAGAAACCATGGTACCAAGAAAATAAGTCAGAGTATAGTGTCAAAATATCACATTTCATTGTGTGTTTATTTAGTGTGACTTTGGGTGAAAAAATATATTATTCTGAAAAAAAGTTCAAGAGGTGAGGTAAAGTGAAGTCGTTCAGTCGTGTCCGACTCTTTGCGACCCCGTGGACTGTAACCTACTAGGCTTCTCTGTCCACGGGCTTCTCCAGGCAAGAATACTCGAGCGGATTGCCATTTCCTTCTCCAGGGGATCTTCCCGACCCAGGGATCGAACCCGGGTCTCCCGCATTGGAGGCAGACGCTTTAACCTCTGAGCCACGTGATGCAGTTTTTCAGAAGCTAAAATGATGAAGCATTGCTAAATGAATATAGTTATTACCTGAGATAAAACTTCACTTGTGGTTTCAGAGCTTTTGGGAAAGAAAAAGTGTAGCTGCTTTTATTTTCAGACCACAAATTTATGGCGAAAATCTTAAGAAATATTGTACAATATTACTGAGTGATATAAATGTAGCAGAGTTGCAGGATGCCTGGCCAGTGAACAAAAGTCAGTTGTATTTCTATAGATAAGAAATGGTAAATTGGAAAGTAACAAGTATCATTTAGAATAACAATAAAACACTTAGGGAAAGAGTTTATAAAATATGCGTAAGACCGATATACTTAAAGCTGTGGGTGCATGCGCGGGCCACTTCATTCGTGTCCTGACTCCTTGCAATGTTATTGACTTTAGCTCACCAGGCTCCTCTGTCCCTTCGCTCCTCCAGGGGACCCATCCTCCTGACTCAGCGATTGGACCCGAGTCTCCTGCAGTTCCTGCCTAGCAGGTGGATTCTTTACCATTGAGCCACTGGGGAAGCCCATTTTAGACTGTAATAGGATTAATATTTGCTGAAATAAGTTAAATATAGCATTATGTCAAATGAGTTATATTTTTAAATTAAGACATTATAACATGAAATTAATATAATTAATATTAAAATATTTTAAAATTGTATTACTTAATATAAGATTAATCTCTCATAAAACTTATGTTATCAGAGGAATATAAAATTAAACCACAGTAGATGCTCTGCAGTTACAATGCAATGGCTAAAATAATAACAATACAAAGTACTGGTAAGGTGTGGAAATAACAAAACTCTCACACATTGCATATATACACATAAAATGGTATAGCCACTTTGGCAATTTTGCAGTTTGTTATGAGCCAAAACATATAGCTACCAAATGACCCAGAAATTCCACTCTAAGGATCCAAGGAAATGAAAACATAGTCATGTCCACATAATAAATTGTGCAGGAATATTCACTGAAACCTCATCCATAATAGCCAAGAATTGGAAACAAATCCAATGTCCTCAAAAACATAATGCTAAAGTAAAAGAAGTCAAATACAGAAGACTGTGCAATTCCATTTATATGAAATTCTACGGAAGTCAAAACTGCAGTGATATAAAGCAGGCCCTTAGGGTTTAAAGTCTAGAGCTTGAGGGGTGGGGGAGAATCACCCTCAAAAAGAAAACGAACCTTTCGATGTGATGGAAATATTCCATATCATGATTGTGCAGTATTTCTATAACTGGGTACATTTATCCAATCTCATCAAACTGCTGATTTAGACTGGTGAATGTTATTGCATGTAAATTATGCTTCAGTAAGCTAAATTTCAGTAAGTGGAAAATTCTGAAAGAGATTGGAATACCAGACCACCTGACCTGCCTCTTGAGGAATCTGTATGGAGGTCAGGAAGCAACAGTTAGAGCTGGACATGGAACAACAGACTGGTTCCAAATAGGAAAAGGAGTACGTCAAGGCTGTATATTGTCACCCTGCTTATTTAACTTCTATGCAGAGTACATCATGAGAAACGTTGGACTGGAAGCAACACAAGCTGGAATCAAGATTGTGGGGAGAAATATCAATAACCTCAGATATGCAGATGACACCACCCTTATGGCAGAAAGTGAAGAAGAACTAAAAAGCGTCTTGATGAAAGTGAAAGAGGACAGTGAAAAAGTTGGCTTAAAGCTCAACGTTCAGAAAACAAAGATCATGGCATCCAGTCCCATCACTTCATGGGAAATAGATGGGGAAACTGTGGAAACAGTGTCAGACTTTATTTTGGGGGGCTCCAAAATCACTGCAGATGGTGACTGCAGCCATGAAATTAAAAGATGCTTACTCCTTGGAAGAAAAATTATGACCAACCTAGATAGCATATTCAAAAGCAGAGAGATTACTTTGCTGACCAAGGTCCGTCTAGTCAAGGCTATGGCTTTTCCTGTGGCCATGTATGGATGTGAGAGTTGGACTGTGAAGAAGGCTGGCCACCAAACAATTGATGCTTTTGAACTGTGGTGTTGGAGAAGACTCTTGAGAGTCCCTTGGACTGCAAGGAGATCCAGCCAGTCCATTCTGAAGGAGATCAGCCCTGGGATTTCTTTGGAAGAAATGATGCTAAAGCTGAAACTCCAGTACTTTGGCCACCTCATGTGAAGAGTTGACTCATTGGTAACATCTCTGATGCTGGGAGGGATTGGGGGCAGGAGGACAAGGGGACGACCGAGGATGAGATGGCTGGATGGCATCACCGACTCGATGGACATGAGTCTGAATGAACTCCGGGAGATGGTGATGAACAGGGAGGCCTGGCGTGCTGCGATTCATGGGGTCGCAAAGAGTCGGATATGACTGAGCGACTGGACTGAACTGAACTGAACTGAAGCTAAATTTAAAAAAAAAACCTGCAAAAGAAAACGAAATTATTTTTCATGGAAGTAGAAGTAATTCACCCTTTCTCTAGGCCTGTCACCTGATGCCTCCGGTCAGTTGTTGAGGTGAGTAAGTAAGAAGATGAGTGTAAGCAAATGAACTGAAAATTTCTCTTAGCTCAGGGGAGGATGACTGTAAAATGTAATTCCTTGTGTTCATTCACCAAGGGAGTAAGACTATGGTAAAGACTCTCTTGAAGGTTGTTGGAACATGTCTCAGATTCTTTATTAAAATCCCTTATTAAAACTAGTGCTTAAAGCTTTGTAATCACTTGATATTTTAATAAGTGGAATATTAAGATGAACACTATTTATTAGTAAATATGCAAATATAATAATATTCATTAAAGAAAACATATTTTCTAAAATAAAAGTGCTCTGTATTCTATTGTTTCAAGATACACATGTCAGAAATGACAAAAATACACCTTTTATTTTTTGTTATGATTATGGAATTTGGGAAAGTCTTTAAATTTATAATATGATCTTTAAGAAGACAGCTATTTATGTGATAACTGATATTTGCTTTGCATTAAATGTTAGATTAGAATTTTATATGTGATCTTAATTTAATTTAATCTTTACACTGTTCAGAGAGTAGGTGTTATCCCATTATCCCCCCTCTGCTTTTGGTGGGGATGGGAAACTGAGGCTCAGAAAGACTAAGTGACTTACTCTGGCTCACAAAAGCCATTAAGTGGTAGAACTGGATATAAAAAGGCTCTGTGTCTCGGCTTCAAAGTCCAGGTTCTTTCTACCAGCTCACAATGTCCAAGAATAAGGAAGTGAAGGGTGAGGGGCCAAGAACAAGAAAATGCCCTGCTCTGGGGACTAGTAAAAATCTGTGAGCTTCAGAATACACGCTTGATTCTTAGAACAAACCTGGGACTTCTGAGACTTAGCCCCAAGCATTGGGAGTCCCGGGAAACACCAGTGCTTTTGCAAATGCAAATTAACTCAAGCTCCTTGACGATAAAGCAAGGATTGAAGAAATGCGTGGGCTTCCCAGGTGGCATTAGTGGTAAAGAATCTGCCTGTCAATGTAGGAAATCCTGTGCAATCCCTGGGTTGGGAAGGTCCCCACATGCTCAAGCCCTAATTTCCAATGCGATATTTGGAGGAGTCTTTGGGTGATAAAGTGGTTTCAGGTTGAATTCATGAGGGGGCAGCTCATCCTCATGATGGTGTTAGCATCCTTATAAGAAGGACAAAAACTAGAGCCCCCTCTCCCTCTCCGTCTCCTCCTCTCCAGCTCTTTCTCCTTGCTCCCTTCACCGCTCCCTCTCCACACCCACCACCAGGTGAAAACACAGAGAGAAGGCGGCTATCTGCAAGCCAAGAGAGGATCCTCACCAGCAGCGACCCTGTCGGGCATCCTTATCTTTGACTTCCATCCTCCAGAACAGTGAAAAATAAATTCATTTAAGTCACCCAGTATTCTTTATTACAGCAGCCAAGGAGACCAGTTGGTAGGTGTGTACATATATGCACAGACACACACATATATACATACATGTACACACATAGATACACACACACGCATGCTAAGTTGCTTCAGTCATACCTGACTCTTTGTTACCCTACGGGTGGATTTTAGCAGGATGCAAATAAATTTTAGGGGGATACATATATTCAGTCTATAATACACACACAGACACAACACAAACACAGCAGATGACTAGAGTGTGCAGGCAGGTTTGAAAATCATTGCTTCAGAACAGTTGCTTTCAAACCTCCTCATATGTCAGAACCATCTGAAGAACTTGCTAATATATATATATATATATGGGCACCACCCCTAGAGTCTCAAACTCTCTAGGTCTGAAATCATCGTTCAGTCAGTCGTGACCCATGGACTGCAGCACGCTAGTCTTCTCTGTCTTTCACCATCTCCCAGAGCCTGCTCAAACTCATGTCTATTGAGTCAGAGATGCTATCCAACCATCTCATCCTCTGTCATCCCTCTCCTCCCACCTTCAATCTTTCCCAGCATCAGGGTCATTTCCAATGAGTCGACTCTGCATCACGTGGCCAAAGTATTGGAGTTTCAGCTTTAGCATCAGCCCTTCCAATGAATATTCAGGACTAATCTCCTTTCGGATGAACTGGTTTGATCTCCTTGCTGTCCAAGAGACTCTCAAGTTTCTCCAACACCACAGCTCAAAAGCATCAATTCTTCAGTGCTCAGCCTTCTTTATAGTTCAACTCTCACATCCATACATGACTACTGAAAATAACATAGTTTTGACTAGGCAGCCTTTGTTGGTGAAGTAATGTCTCTGCTTTTTAATATGCTGTTTAGGTTGGTCATAGCTTTTCTTCCAAGGAGCGAGCATCTTTTAATTCCATGGCTGAAGTCAGCATCTGCAGTGATTTTGGAGCCCAAGGGAAAAAAAGTCTGTTACTGTTTCCATTGTTTCCCCACCTATTTGCCATGAAGTGATGGGACTGGATGCCATGATCTTAGTTTTTGGAATGTTGAGTTTTAAGCCAACTTTTTCCCTCTCCGCTTTCACCTTCATCAAGAGGCTCTTTAGTTCCTCTTTGCTCTCTGCCATAAGAGTGGTGTCATTTGCATATCTGAGGTTATTGATATTTCTCTCTGTAATCTTGGTTCCAGCTTGTGTTTCATCCAGCCCAGCATTTTGCATGATTTTCTGTGCATATAAGTTAAATAGGCAGGATGATAATATACAGTCTTGACGTACTCCTTTCCCAATTTGAAACCAGTCCATTGTTCCATGTCTGGTTCCAAATGTTGCTCCTTAACCTGCATACGGGTTTTGTAGGAGGCAGATAGTGGTGGTGGTCTGGTATTACCATCGTTTTAAGAATTTTCCACAGTTTATTGTGATCCACACAGTCAAAGGCTTTGGCATAGTCAATAAAGCAGAAGTAGATCTTTTTCTGGAACTCTCTTGCTTTTTCCATGACCCAGCAGATGTTGGCAATTTGATCTCTGGTTCCTCTGCCATTTCTAAATCTAGCTTAAACATCTGGAAGTTCTCAGTTCACGTACTGTTGAAGACTAGCTAGGAGAATTTTGAGCATTACTCTGCTAGGTCTGGAATGGTACTCCATAATCTGCATTTATAACAGTTATCCAGGTGGTGCTTATGCTGGGACCTCCCTTTGAGAATTGTTTTGGAAGTCACTGACTTGGGATGTGTACAAGCTAGTACAAGAAATTAATTTTAATCAATTTTAATCAATTGGATTTCAGGAATTCAGTTCACAGAAATTCTCTTATTTAATCACATGTATTTATTGAGTGCCAGGTAAAGGCTAGTCACTCTTATCAGTCTCCAGGGATACACTGGAGAATAAGCCTATCAGAAACCCTGCTCTCATGAGGCTGCTCTTGAACCTAAGGCTGAGTTACTCCTTTCTATTTATTTTATACTATGCACTTTTATTTTATAAGAATTTGTTTGTATATCTACCCATTTATGACTGAGCTTCCCTGGTGGCTTAGATAGTAAAGAATCTACCTGCATAGCAGGAGACCTGGGTTCAATCCCTGGATTGGGACGATTCCCTGGAGAAGAGAATGGCTATCCACTCCAGTATTGCCTGAAGAATCCCACGGACAGAGGAGTCTGGTGAACTAAAGTGCATGGGGTTGCAAAAGTTGGACAAGATGGAGCGACTAACACTTGCACTTTCCACTTACGATGGGATTTCCTTGATGCACTGAATTATCTTTAATCCATTCATTCATCAGTTTACTGGACAATCCATTTGTAAATAAGATCCAGAGGGAAAAAAACTACAATCCTTGTGGCTCAGGAAATTCCTTGTGTAGGAGTGAAGACAAGGAAAAAGACAATTGCATGTAGGGCAATAAGCGTGAAAGAGGCTATGGGAGATGCGATTGAGCCATATATCCACCTCTTGGCTGGGAGACCCTTCCTCAGCTGCTGCCAAGGCTAAACTAATGCCACACACCTGCCACCTTTTGGAGGGAAAAAAGGGCGAATGGAGCCACCTGCCCTGGAGATTACTGAGAAGTTAACGACCTACCCAGTTAATTCTTGGCCTAAGAACAGACTCCACCCACGGGAAGAAAATGGCGGAAGCAGTGAAGTCAGAGAAATCTGTGCAAAAGATCCTGATCCTCTGGGGTGCGAGCTTGCATGGTGCAGGGGACGAATGCTTTTAAGTGACACAGGAAGCCATTTGATGCTGTCCTCAAGCCCCAGGGATCTTACGGAGGTGAGTAGCATGATCAGATGTCCATTTTAACATCATCACGGCTGCCTCATTCAGAAGTGAGGTAGGAGAAGAGTGAGGGTGGAGGTGATTTTGGAGACGATGGTGTAGGTTAACTCTCCTGGCTCTGGAGCCTGAATTCCTGGGCTTGAATTCCTGAATTTCCTCTTAGCTAGCTATTTCACTTAGCATAAAATATTTAACTTCCCAGAGCCCTCAGTTTCCTTGTCTATAGAATGGGGATGAAAGTGGAACTTACTCTCAAAGGTTGTGAGGAGCCTGAATCAAATTATGTCAGGCACTGGCTTATAGAAAGTGCCCAGTAAATGCTGCCTCTTCTTACTGCTTGGTTAGTACTGTTATCAGCAGCTGTAGCAGCAGTGGTAGCACAGGGAGGAGGGCTTAGAAGTAGCAGTAAAGCCGCTGTTGTGTTTAGATGAGAAATGGAAGCTAAGCCAAGGGAGCGGCAACGGGGGACGGAGCCATGCAGGAAGAATTGTATATGATATTTAGGTTTTCATTCTCAGTAACAGTTTGACTTAGAAGGGGGTGAGAAGATAGCTTGGCTAACTGGCTAGCTAAGCAATAGTGCCGTTTCCTGAGATGAGGGTCACAGGCAGAGGTGCTGACTTTAATGGGAAAGGTAGAGTCTGGTTGTGAGAGTAATGAGTTAGAGACACATTTGCAATATCCCCAGTGAGATTTCCATATGTAGCTGGAGAGTTCTGGCATTAGGGAGACAGAGACAGACTTGTATGCTCACTCATGTCCGACTCTTTGAGACTCCATAGACTGTAGCCTTCCAGGCTCCTCTGCCCATGGGATTTCCCAGGCAAGAATACTCAAGTAGGTTGCTGTTTCCTACTCTAGGTGATCATCCCAACCCAGGGATGGAATCTGTCTTGCGTTTCCTGTATTGGCAGGCAGATTCTTTACCACTGTGCCACCTGGGGTAAAGACTGAGCCTTGAGATAAATATCTGATAGTAAAGAGTATATTTACAATTCTCACATCTTTGGGACACCCACATTAAAAAAATAATAATTGAGAAAATAATTAGAAAAAAATGGGATGCAAGAATAGCTCTAAAAAGGTTTTAAGCAGAAGAGGAGGATGGAACTGTCGGGAGAACTCAGAAAAAAGCAATAAAGAATGCAGCCTTGGGAGGAGAATATGGTACACCAGAAATCTCAGGTAAAACCAGTAATGTCCAATCTGTCTACTACAAACATATACTCACACTGTCTGCTCACCGTCTGCCTTTCCCGGACCACAGAGGGAATAGAGAGTACAACAGGAGGAATTTTTCCCTTTAAAGTCACAGATGCATTCCAGTGCAAGGTGAGAGAAATGTCACACTTGAAACCCATGTTCACTTTGATAAATTTCCTTTTAACACTGGGGCCCAGGCTAAGGGAGTTCTACAGTGTGAAATGCTAGTTCTGTAAGAAAATCTGACTTATTTTAGGTGTTTCTTTTTTTAAAACCAAGAACATATAGGTATTGCAGAAGGCTACAGTGATCTAGAAATTAAACACACAAATTGGAAAAAGCAAAAAAGGCTTCTCTGGTGGCTCAGTGGTAAAGAATTTACCTGCAATGTAGGAGATGTGGATTCAATCTCTGGGTTGGGAAGATCCCCTGAAGAAGGAAATGGTAACCTACTCCAGTATTTTTGCTGGGAAATCCCATGAGCAGAGGAGCCTGGTGGGCTACGGTCCATGGAGTGGCAAAGAGCTGGACACAACTGAGCGGCTAAATAGCAGCAGCAAAAACTACATAAGAGATTTATATTGTATTTTACAAAGCTAAATGTGCAAGACATAATATCTATTTCCTTTAAATCAAACCAAATTAAATCTGACTGTAACCTTCAATACCACAGCCTGTAAATTTATTGGGACTCTCTCCGTATTTTAATGGATTATGCAAGGAATCTTCGGCCAACTAGACTTTTCAAGATGTAGGCTTCACTGGTTACCATTGAAAAGCCCATGATCCTTTAAAGTTCAGAGATGCAGATGCTCTATTCCAGGCACTTAGGGTTTAAAGTCTGAATTGTCAACCCCAAATTGCGTACCTAGAGAAGACATACTTCTGGGTTGAAAGGAGACATAAAGACATTGTAAAATGCAGGAAAACTAGGAGGATTTGTTACCCTAAATGAACGACCAAAGGAAGTTTTCTAAGCAGAAAATTGCCTGACAATTGAACTAAAATTGTAACACTGTCTGATGTGGCTCAGAACATACGTAGAAATATTTATTACATTTATAAGTGGAGGAGAGTAAAAGAATGTAAAGCCAGGTAAGGTTTCTATGTACCATTTAAGTTAGTTGAATGACAATGCCAAATAGTAATGTTACGCGTATACAATGTAATATACAATGTAATATACAATGTTTAGTGTAACAACACTAAACAAAGAAACTAAGAAATGCTATCAGTTCAGTTCAGTTCCGTCACTCAGTCGTGTACAACTCTTTGCGACCCCATAAATCGCAGCACACCAGGCCTCCCTGTTTCCATCACCAACTCCTGGAGGTCACCCAAACTCATGCGCATTGAGTTGGTGATGCCATCGAGCCATCTCATCCTCTGTCCTCCCCTTCTCCTCCTGCTCCCAATCCCTCGCAGCATCAGGGTCTTTTCCAATGAGTCAAGTCTTGGCATGAGATGGCCAAAGTATTGGAGTTTCAGCCTCACCATCGGTTGTTCCAATGAACACCCAGGACTCATCTCCTTTAGAATGGACTGGTTGGATCTCCTTGCAGTCCAAGGGACTCTCAAGAGTCTTCTCCAACACCACAGTTCAAAGGCACGATTCTAAAAACTATTACAGAAAACCAATAAAAAGACTAGAAAAGAAAACAGAAATAAAAAACAGGACAAACAGAAAACTAACCCCAAAATGGCAGTGTCCAGTTAACAATTTTTGTTCTTGTTTTGATGTCATATTTAGGAGACCATTGCCTAATCTAAGTTCATGAAGATTTACTTATATCATTTCTTCTAGAGTTTTATAGTTTAAGTTTTTACATTTAGATATTTGATCCATTTTGAGCTAATTTTTGTGTATGGTGTGATGTATGTGTGTATGTGATCCAACACTTGGCACTCTTATTAAAAATAATTGATCGTAAATATAAGGGTATATTTCAGGATCCTCAATTCTATTCCTCTTGCATGTTTGTCTGTGTTTATAACAGTACCACATTGTCCTGACTACTATATGTTCACAGCAGGTTTTGAAACTGGGAAGTGTGAGTCTTCGAATTTTGTTTTTCTTTTCCAAGATTGTTTTGACTATTCTGCATGCCTTGCATCCTCATATGAATTTTAGGATCAGTGTGTCCATTTCTGAAGAAAAGTTAGCTGATATTTTGATAGAGATTGCACTGAATTTGTAGATCAATTTGGGGAATATTGGCATCATAGCAATACATATTTTCCATGAAAACAAATGTTTTCCTGTTGATTATGGTCTTAAATTTCTTTCAATGATGTTTTGTAGCTTTTAGAGTATAAGTTTTACCCTTCCTTTGTTAAATATATTCCTAAGTATTTTATTCTTTTTGATGCTATTTTAAATGGAATTATTTTCTTGACTTCATTTTTTATTTGATCATTGCCACTGTGTTGGAAAAAATCCCCTGGAGAAGTAAATGGTAATCCACTCCAGTATTCTTGCCTGGAGAATCCCATGGACAGAGGAGCCTGGTAGGCTGCAGTCCAGAGGGTCATAGAGATGGACAAGACTGGACTGAGTTAGCACACATGCACTGTGTAGAAATTCAATTAATTTTCACATTCTGATATATATCTTGCAACTTTGCTGAACTCATTGATTAGCTCTAATAGATTTTTAGTGGATTCCTACAGAATTTTCTATATGCAAGATTATGTCACTGGCAAGTAGAAACAGTTTTATTACTTCCTTTCCAATCTGGAGTCTTTTATTTAATTTTCTTGCATAATTGTCTTGGCTAGGACCTCCACTACAATGTTGCATACGAGTGGAAAGAGAAGACACCATTGTTTAGTTTCTAGTTTTCATTCACACCATTAATATGATATTTTTCATTTGTTGTTTAGTTGCTAAGTTGTATGCAGGAGACACAAGAGAGGTAGGTTCATTCCCTGGGTTGGGAAGATTCGCTGGAGTAGGATGTGGCAATCCACTCCAGTATTCTTGCCTAGAAAATCCAATGGACAGAAGAACCTGGTTCTCTACAGTCCATGGGGTCACAAAGAGTTGGATACGACTGAGCACTCCTATAAATATATTAACTGTAAACTCTGTGTAGATGATTATTTGTATGTTTTTCACACCAAGGGGATCATATCAAGTTTGCAAATTTTAGCCTACTTTTCTACCCAACATACCACAAACAGTTCTGTCATTAATCTGTCTTTTGTATATCACTGTACATGCTACTGTATCGCACTTTAAAAAATGAATTATCTTGCCATTTATCCAAGATTAATTATTCTAAAAATTATCCTATAAATCCATATGGTTATATTCATGATTGTTTTGGGGTTGAAATCTGAGAAGTAGCATATCTGTGTCATAAGGCATGCACCTGTGATAGATTTTTATAATTTCGTTTAGTATTTATTCTACTTGTGTTTTCTCTCCAACTGAATTGTCCGATTCTTTTAGATAAGAGCCTGGCTTTTTCTTCTGACTATCTCGTAGACTACCCAGGATACCTACATAGGAACATTCGCCTGAAGGTGGTTAAGGAAAATATTTAAATGACTAGATATCTCTTTGCAACAAATGATTTATTCTTAAACTTTCCTGCTGTACCTAACATGTTTCAGTTGTTTCCTTTTTCTATGCCTCTATTATATAAAATACTACACACATATGCCTTTCAATAACATTTTTTGTATATTCTTTTTATCCAACTTTACATTTATTACTTCTGTGTTGTCTAATTATCAAAGATATTTCAAGCGATTTTTTTTTTTTCACTTTCTAATCCAGGCAGAGAAGGGTGGGTATCAGGAACTGGGCTCTTGAGAATATATATTGTTTAAGTAGTGCAGGGTTGGTAAGCAAATGTAGTTGGTAAAAAAGTTTAGTTTCTTGTAAGTCTAGAGCCAGATCTTTTGCTTGTCTAAACAATCATCACAGGTGGTAACAATACAATTTTGCAACTAGAAGCACACAGATTGAGAAATTGGGTGTGTTTTGTAGAAATTTTTCAGAAGTAGGGTACTATGCGGAGCAAACTGGCTTAAAGAATAGGAGTGGAGGCACCATCTGAAAGAATAGGAAAGAAAATTCATGAAAATCTGTGACTGGTGATCAAACAGGAAAAGCTAATGGTTGTTAACTGAATAGTCTGAGTTTTTATGCTGCTAGAATGTACAATATTATAAATTACTGTTTGCGGATTGTTGTGCTGGAGAACGAATGACATATAAAAAAGAAAGAAACAGTCTTCAGGTTGGGTTCTGTTTTATTTAAAGTTATTTTCCAAGCACTACTGTAGGAGCCCTTTTTAAAAGTGACATTTCAAATCCTGAGGGTTTGTGCCTAGATGCAATTTATCTTTTAGCATATATTAAAGAAAAAGATGCTCTCATGAAATTTTACTCACCTGCTAGCAAAATTCATGCCTTTTAAAGTTTAGAAATTCTAGAGTTTCTTATCAAGACATCGACATTAGCATCTGCAGCTCTTTAGCAAGAGATGTAAACATGCAAAAGATTAGCTTGTTTACTTTCCTTCCAGTTGAGTTCAGTTGTATATAACCAAACTGCTTAAGACCAAACCAAAGCATTGAGAACCTACAAAATGCGTGGAGGTGCTTTGGGAGAGCTAGGAGGCTGGTGTCTAAAACAGTCAGGTGAAACAAAGATATGCTTTATTGTGCAAAGAGCCAGATGTTTAAAATGAGTTGGGGGTTTGAGAAGAAAACATGAAGGGATGAGCTAGGATCTTCAGTGCCCCTTTGTTTCCCATCAAATCGGAAACAGGAAGGATAAGCATTCCCCGGGTTTAGGGCAAAGAAAGGAAGATTTTAAGGAGACGGTAAGATGCCATAAACCCTGTGTGTAGAGGGAATATAATGGAAAAAAGGCTCAAAGCTGTGCACCCTCGAGAGAGGCCGCCCTCCTCCTCCAGGGACGGTGCTGTCTTTGTATCTTGGAGCACACCACGCATCAGTCTGGGAATGATGTGGTAAGACTGAGGGACCAAAAGGATACTGAGAAAGAAGCTATCAAAGTAACCAACTGTTGGAGTGTAGTTTCCACTGTGACCTTGATTCCTGGATTCCAAGAGCCTGGTACGATTATTACCTACCTCTGCCTGGGCCACCACAGTAGAACCCTGATGTTACTATTTTTAAAATATTTATTTATTTGACTGTTCCAGGTCTTAGTTGTGGCTTGTGGGATCTAGTTCCCTAACCAGGGATTGAACCTGGGCCCCAGAGCATGGAGCCTTAGCTACTGGACCACAAGGAAGTGCCAGTAGACCCCTATTTGACATCCCTGACAAGTCCTGCCCATCTTATCAACTGTTCTTTACGTCGATGATCCATCTTTTCAAAACCCCACTTCCTGCATACTTGAAGTTTCTGCTTCTGTTTCAGATTTAACGAATCATTTTTCCAATGCTTCTATTAACTGTTACGAACCTTGTTTCACATAGTTATTTCTCAAATCATTAGCCTTTGTCTCAGTTAAGTCAGAATTGTTTTCTGCATCTGTGCTCTTTTTGCTCAGCTATTTGCTCAGCCTCACTTTCCTTGGTTTAGATTCTACTCATCCTTCAAGGCCCAGTCTGAATCATATTTTTAACTTGAAACCTTAGGCAGCATACTTCAGCACAGGAATGTTTATTTTCTTTTCTCTTTGCCAAGATATAAGCCTATTAACTAGGATGCTGGGAAAGAAATGACCTCATGTAACATTCTGTTGAATCCAGTAGTATCCTTTATTTCCATTCCGCTGTCCAAGCCATATAGTAAACATTTTGACAATGGGAGCCTCTGAGAATTCTGCAGTACCTCAGACAGTGCTGGGCACCCAGCCATTAACACAGCACCTACTTGTGACTGAGGAAGAAGACACACTAAATAAAAAATACCACAGTGGTACAAAGTATAGGGAAGTGAGCAAACCTTGAATGATACCAGTCAGAAATAATTTCAAGAAGGTAAGATAATTTTACAAGAGTTTTGTTTCTTCTTTCTTCAAAGACACCAAATGGGAGGGATAGGAAAGACCTCCACATATTACACAGAGCTACGATATGACTCAGCTATCCCACTGCCAGATATAATACCCTGAGAAAACCCTAATTCAAAAGGACACATGTACTCCAGTGTTCAGAGAAGTACTATTTACAGTAGTCAGGACCTGGAAACAACCTGAATGTTTAACAACACATGAATGGATTAAGAAGTTGTGGTGCATATTTATGATGGAATATTACTTAGCCACTAAAAGGAATGAATTTGTAGAGACATGGATGGACCTAGAGTGTGTCATACAGCGTAAAGCGAGTCAGAGAAAGAAACACAGAATCATAGATTAGCGTACATATGTAGACTCTAGGGAAATGGTACAGAGGAACCTATGTCCAAGGCAGGAACAGAGAGGCAGACGCAGAATGGACAGTGGACTTGGGTGTGGAAGGGAAGGGAAGGGTGACTTGCAAGGTTAGGATTGACATAAATACTCTACCATGTGTAAAATAACTACTGGGGAGCCTCTGCACAGCACAGGAAACTCAGCTCAGTGTCTGTGATGACCTAGAGGGGTGTGATGGTGGGAGGGAGCTCCAAGGGGGAGGAGATACATGTATATATACAGTTGATTCACTTCATTGTACCTCAGAAATGAGCACAACGTCATAAAGCAATGATATGCCAGTAAAAATAAATTTTTTTTAAATGAAAAAACAAAAATTCCGAATGTTGCATGGTCTGCTGTGTTGTTTGGTGCAAACATCCTTGGGAAAATTGGAACCTGGAATATTTGATGAATCTTCCAACCTTGGCACGTCAACTGGAGTGTGCTTTATTTTCTTTTATTCCTCAGAATCCCTATGATTATTAATAGTGGATATTATCCAAGGGCAAAAAATGTGTGGTCTTTTTGACCAGAGACTAGTTTCCATAAAGAAAATAGCTAACTAATTATCATCTCTGTCTCCAGTCCATTTCTGCCACCCATTGCAACAAAGGATTCCATTAAAAAACATTACTATTTTATTAAAAATGCTAAATTAATTTAGTATTCTTTTTAATTTCCCAGTAGGTTTTGAAGAGATTATGGTGCCATCTGTGTATGCCCAGAAGTGATAATTATAATAGCAGAAGAACCAGCCTCAGCTTTGGTACCTTCTTTTCCAAAAGGGACTTGAATGGAGTCATTGCATTTACTGATTAGTTACAGTTCTTTCTCTTCATTCAAATTGGTAACAAGGGAAACAATACTTCTCAATACTCTTAGTAAAAATGAATGTCTCCTGAAGTAGACAGTTCAGGTATAGACTACTTAATGGGCTTATTCAGCAGAGTTTATGAAAAAGTTGAACCAGTTCATTCTTTCCTTGTTTGCAGTTTTTACATATGGAATATCTTTTGCTAGTCTGTGAAGCTTGGAAACCACCTTCTGTGCCAAGCTATTGTTCCTTAGCTGCAAGCCCACTCTTCAAAACTCGACTTTGTGATGGTGAGGCTGAGATTTTGTCAACCACACTTCAGCTTGGCCACTTGGCTCCCGGCTAGGCTATACCCCTAGACACCACTAGATGGGCTCCCTGGTTATCTCCTGTGACTGTGCTATACTTCATCTTTTCCGCATTATCTTCCCTGGGAATTCACTGGGAATTCATTTTGCAGTTTTTCCAACACTTGCAGAGCTGGATTAAGGCACCATCCCAGGGATATCAACACTAGCTAGCACCTTCCCAGAAGTATGAATTTCACCTCCTCCAGGGTTTAAAAAACTGTCAACTTACGCTTTACAAAACTCCAAATCCCTCCATTTGTCCTGCTAAGCCAAGGTGTGTAGCTGCCTCCTGCACTGATACTTCCATGATACTTGTTTTTTGCTTGAGTATACTTGATTTACAGGATACTTCCATGATACCTTAATACAGTAGCAGGCAAACGTGTATATCATCCGTGGCTGCTTTATAAGAGTGAAATATTTGCCATAGAGACCATATGAAAATGTTTGCTCCCTGGCTCTTTGTACAGAAAGTTTGCTGAACTCTGCCACAGTGTTCTAGTCTTGTCTTCTTAAAGTTTACGCTAGAATTTTAAAATAATTGCATGAAGTTCTCTCTGTTCATATAATCAGTCTGGCTTCTAGATCATGCTTGGACCTTGACTGATACAAATATTGGTTCCACATGTGGTCCTGGGAAATGGACACTCCAAATGGGGATTGGCTTGGTCATCTTTTTGTACTTGAATACAGTGTTGAAATTAGGTACTAGCAGCCCGTGGCGTGCAGTTGGTCTCACTGAATCGGATCATTGCCAGCGCTGGTTGTGGTGAAACGCCTACGGCACCGCATGCCTGAGAGCCTGACCGTTAGGACAGCGATGATGACTCTACGGACTTCGGCCAGGATAGGTTTTCTGATGGGTTTGAAGTTCTTACAAAAAGCAAATGACAAATCCAGAGACTTGGAGAGCTTTATTATATCCCTAAAAAATATGTTTTAAATAACCTGGACTATCATTGCTGAGAATCAAATATAAAATTTAATTGGGCAGAATGCACAATTATAGCAAAAACTAAATTCATAGCTTTTGCTGAGTCATTCACATACAAGTACAGAGTCTGACCAGGAAGGAAATGTGCCCTAATTAATCTGGTGAACTCTGTGAATCCTTTCTCCAACTATAGCTTTTAGATACATGAACTAAAATATATAGGATAAAAATGGAAACTAATGATATTGAAATACAATAATCAAAATGTTTTTTAAAATTCATGTAATTCTTTGAAATTTTATTCCTCAGAATCCCTATGATTATTAATAGTGGATATTATCCAAGGGCAAAAAATGTGTGGTCTTTTTGACCAGAGACTAGTTTCCATAAAGAAAATAGCTAACTAATTATCATCTCTGTCTCCAGTCCATTTCTGCCACCCATTGCAACAAAGGATTCCATTAAAAAACATTACTATTTTATAAAAATGCTAAATTAATTTAGTATTCTTTTTAATTTCCCAGTAGGTTTTGAAGAGATTATGGTGCCATCTGTGTATGCCCAGAAGTGATAATTATAATAGCAGAAGAACCAGCCTCAGCTTTGGTACCTTCTTTTCCAAAAGGGACTTGAATGGAGTCATTGCATTTACTGATTAGTTACAGTTCTTTCTCTTCATTCAAATTGGTAACAAGGGAAACAATACTTCTCAATACTCTTAGTAAAAATGAATGTCTCCTGAAGTAGACAGTTCAGGTATAGACTACTTAATGGGCTTATTCAGCAGAGTTTATGAAAAAGTTGAACCAGTTCATTCTTTCCTTGTTTGCAGTTTTTACATATGGAATATCTTTTGCTAGTCTGTGAAGCTTGGAAACCACCTTCTGTGCCAAGCTATTGTTCCTTAGCTGCAAGCCCACTCTTCAAAACTCGACTTTGTGATGGTGAGGCTGAGATTTTGTCAACCACACTTCAGCTTGGCCACTTGGCTCCCGGCTAGGCTATACCCCTAGACACCACTAGATGGGCTCCCTGGTTATCTCCTGTGACTGTGCTATACTTCATCTTTTCCGCATTATCTTCCCTGGGAATTCACTGGGAATTCATTTTGCAGTTTTTCCAACACTTGCAGAGCTGGATTAAGGCACCATCCCAGGGATATCAACACTAGCTAGCACCTTCCCAGAAGTATGAATTTCACCTCCTCCAGGGTTTAAAAAACTGTCAACTTACGCTTTACAAAACTCCAAATCCCTCCATTTGTCCTGCTAAGCCAAGGTGTGTAGCTGCCTCCTGCAACTGATACTTCCATGATACTTGTTTTTTGCTTGAGTATACTTGATTTACAGGATACTTCCATGATACCTTAATACAGTAGCAGGCAAACGTGTATATCATCCGTGGCTGCTTTATAAGAGTGAAATATTTGCCATAGAGACCATATGAAAATGTTTGCTCCCTGGCTCTTTGTACAGAAAGTTTGCTGAACTCTGCCACAGTGTTCTAGTCTTGTCTTCTTAAAGTTTACGCTAGAATTTTAAAATAATTGCATGAAGTTCTCTCTGTTCATATAATCAGTCTGGCTTCTAGATCATGCTTGGACCTTGACTGATACAAATATTGGTTCCACATGTGGTCCTGGGAAATGGACACTCCAAATGGGGATTGGCTTGGTCATCTTTTTGTACTTGAATACAGTGTTGAAATTAGGTACTAGCAGCCCGTGGCGTGCAGTTGGTCTCACTGAATCGGATCATTGCCAGCGCTGGTTGTGGTGAAACGCCTACGGCACCGCATGCCTGAGAGCCTGACCGTTAGGACAGCGATGATGACTCTACGGACTTCGGCCAGGATAGGTTTTCTGATGGGTTTGAAGTTCTTACAAAAAGCAAATGACAAATCCAGAGACTTGGAGAGCTTTATTATATCCCTAAAAAATATGTTTTAAATAACCTGGACTATCATTGCTGAGAATCAAATATAAAATTTAATTGGGCAGAATGCACAATTATAGCAAAAACTAAATTCATAGCTTTTGCTGAGTCATTCACATACAAGTACAGAGTCTGACCAGGAAGGAAATGTGCCCTAATTAATCTGGTGAACTCTGTGAATCCTTTCTCCAACTATAGCTTTTAGATACATGAACTAAAATATATAGGATAAAAATGGAAACTAATGATATTGAAATACAATAATCAAAATGTTTTTTAAAATTCATGTAATTCTTTGAAATGCTTTAAAGAACAATGTCTAGCAGTAGATCTTTGCTGCTAAGTCACTTCAGTTGTGTCTGACTCTGTGCCACCCCATAGATGGTAGCCCACCAGGCTCCCCCGTCCCTGGGATTCTCCAGGCAAGAACACTGGAGTAGGTTGCCATTTCCTTCTCCAATGCATGAAAGTGAAAAGTGGAAGTGAAGTCACTCAGTCAAAATGCCACAATTTGAATACTTTTTTGATATATCTGCATCACATCATAAAGTAGTGTGTAATATCTATGATTTCTATTGTTGCCAAAGTCATGGGCAATGATTAACACTACTGTGGGGTCGGTGTTTTTTTTTTGCTCATATTTTTTATTGAAGAAAACTTAAATTTCAGTTAGATGTTAATAAAAATAAAGATGTGTTTTTTTTCTTCTTCAAGTTTACTAATTTGATTTTCATCTATGTACCTCAAGAATCCCTGATTTAGTGGTTTAGGTACCCTTGAGAAATCAGTGGTATATATATCCTTGAGGAGTTTTGACATAATTATTCACAATTAATTAGATGAGGATGAAGGCTGTATGGTTCATTTAACCTTCTTTTAACTCTTTCTACTTATGACACGTCCTCCTTTCATTCTAGGAGTCCTTTCCTCTAGGAGACTGGGTGAGAGTCTTCTCTCTGCACCTATAAGGTGCCCAAGACTTTTGCTGCTGAAGCACCTATGATACTGTCATATTCAAGTGCTTTAATGTGTTTTCCGCATCAGAGATTAGGATGCTCTTCTGCCTGTTGGCCTTTCCATATTCTCCCCGTGGACTAGAAGGTTTCTGATGTTAGAGACCACATCTGACACAGGGCCCATCATCTAACACAGCTGTCCCCAACGTTTTCGTCATCAGGGACCAGTTTTATGGAAGAATATTTTTCCATGGACTGGGGGGAAGGGGGATATGGTTTGGGGATGATTCAAGGGCATTATATTTACTGCACATTTTGTTTCTATTGTTGTCGCATCACCTCCACCTCAAATCATCAGGCACTGGATCCCAGAGGCTAGGAACTACTGATGGCTGCTCAGACTACGTTTGTGAGTCAACAGTGAATGAAATAGATGGATTCCAAGGTGAAAATAGTGTTCTTCTCTTGTTCAGGGCCAGAGGTCTTGATCAGGTATTTTGCATAAGCTTTACCGTGAATGGAGAGAGAAGAGAATAGAAGTGAACGTGTCAGTATAAATCTGTCCACCGCTGGAAGAGCAACTCAGTGTTCAGCCCTATTGATAATGGTGCAATAGACATAGACATGCCACCTCTGAGGAGGACACTATTCTGTTTTTTTTTTTTTTTTTTTCATTGCAAAGAGAATGGTGAGTCGTTTTACAGAATGGCATGTGTGACATCAGTGTGCCGTGTACATCAGGGGAGACTGGATCTCCCCTTAGCTGTGGGGGTAAGAGATGAGTCTCGATTAAACTAATCCAGTCATGGTAATTTCCTTTGGCAGTGATTAGCGTACTCGTGGGCATGTGATGCAATCTTGGGCAAAGAAATGTCATGGCAAGTCTGCTGAAGGGTGTCCAGGAAAAGATAAAAAGATATGCATGAAAGACCACATTCCTGTATCTCTCTCTTTGGCTGTGGTCGTATGAGGGGGTGATGCTAGAGCTCATGAAAGGTGTGAGAGAGGGGAGCAGGTGGCATACCGAAGCGGCAGTGTGGATGGATGGAAGGACGGTGAGTGACTGGTGATGTCGCTGAGATGCTCTGTGAACCAACTGCTGCACTTGTTGTATCACAGGAGTCTTTATTAAGCCATTTTTTGGATGGATTTTTTTTGTTATTTGCATCCTAAAGGGTCTTAACTGCTTCACCTTCTTAGGGGAAGGACAGCTTTCCTAATGGTCGTACATGGATGTGACAGGGATGCCAGTCTGCCTGAGACCTCAGTACACGGGAGTCACAGAAGTCTGTATTGAGTGCAGGAGTTCTTTAACAGCTCCGAAGGTTTAATTAAACAGTGGATCGGGTGCCAGCCATTTCTCAAATTCATCAAGTGAGAACATTTCAAGCTAGATGAGAAGTGTTTGTGGGTGAACTAACCCCAAACACCCTTCTGAAACCCCAGTATGCAAAGGCAAGGCGTTCCTGCGCAGCCTGGTAGGTGTTACCATGTTATGAAACTGGCTTTGACATTTGGATGTCTACCACTTGGTGAGTGGTTAGTTATGAAATGCTATTGGTTCAACAGATTATACTTCTGGAATAAAGCCTGGACTTCTGGGATCTTTTTAGTGGCTGGTTTATTTGTATTTCCAAGGCCATGTTCCCAATAAGCCAACACAATCAAATTACATGCAGCTTTGAAGACATTCTACCTTACAGTTTGACATTTTAATTAGGACTTTAAAGAGATAATAATCACTGCCCACAACTTCCCTAATGTTACCTAGAAATGGGCCAGTTAATTAGGATCCCAGAAAAACCCACTGCATACATTTCATTTTAATTGTTTTTCCAAAACTCCCATCACCACATCTCTTGGCTTCAACTCAGACCAAATCAAACAAACCGCAGGGAAGAGTTCAATCTCTCTGGCCTTCCAGAAACTCTAAGGGTGCAACTAAGGAAGTCAGCCTGTGTCCATCATCTAAAAATGTAGGTTACAGCCTGCCTAAGATATTTTTCTTTTCATTTCAAGGTTGCTTTTGAAAGGAAAACCATGCCAGTGCATTTCATTAGGTCATTCTCTATGAAAGCCATTGACATCTGGTTCATCTGATCTCTTTGATTCCTGCATCTATACTTTATTTTTCTTTATCTCTTCTAGGGTAACATTATCAGTGGGTGGTCCACTAAGGAATTTTTTTTTTAATGTTCGCTGACTGCCTTACATTTCTTCAAAGTGGATTTTACAAGGTGGAGGGAAAAATGAGTCTGTCTATTGTTGAGACACAAAGGGGCCCAGGGTGTGATAGCAATTCAAGAAAGGAATTCTGGACTGTTGGGCGGATTATGTGTAACAGGATGCTCACTGCCTCACCAAGCCCTGCCCCTCCCTATCCCTGGGGTCAACATACAGGAATGGAAAAGTGGTAAACGTCTGAGCTGTTTGACTAACGCTCTGATGTGTTTTGACACATTCAGGCGGGAGAGGTGGTTGTCACTTCCCAGAAGGGCTTTAAGAAGTGTAACAATATGCCACTCTGCCACTCTGCCAGCCAGGCGCCTTTAGCCTCACTTTTGAACCTGAGTACTTGTGCCCCAGTCTCCAGGTGAATGATCAGTTGCAACATGTATCTCGGTTCCCAGGATCCAGAGATTATAAAGTTTCTTGTGTTCAACAGTTGAGTTCATTTGAAGGATATCCTCCACTTGCAGCCTCACTGATGACTACTATTTCAACATGCTGCTGAAGGTACTCACTTCACACTTGTTCATGATGAGAGGCAGTGAATCGGATGAAACGCAAACTTTAACCACCACCCCTTCCAACACGCACAGCCCCTTCCAAGTCTCTGGCAAGACCTCGTGTAATGTGATCATTATGTGTCTGTAAAATTTGAAAACGTAAGATAATCTCACAACAGCTGGTTCTAACCCCTGTGTGCTTTCACGACCAATTTGTCTGAACAATTTTGTGGCTTCTTTTACAAAATAAGGACCCCCCAGTTGCATAACCTTTAGGCCTAACAAACCTGAATCTGCCCCTGCTCTTTATCTAAGTACTTTTTAAACTGGTTTACAACTTGATGTAAGTTCTGTCTGTAAAATATTTTGTTTTGATTTCAGAATGTGCCTTCGCATGCTCACCAACACCAAAAGTTTAGTTTCCGTCCATCACCGCACTGTTGGTCCCATTGCTCACTTTGTCCTCCCCTGCTCTCTTCCCTGCTGGTAGCCACTGTGTTCTCTGAATCTGTCTCTTTCAGTTTTTGTTTGGTTTGTTTGTTTGCTTTTAATTTAATATTTCACATATTAAAAGCACATAAAATTGTAGGCTTTTTTGTTTATTTGACTTATTTCACTTACTACCCTTCAAAATAGTATATAACGAAATCATATAATTCAGCAACAACAAAACAAGCCAATTAACAAATAGCAGAGGAGCTGAATAGACATTTTTTCCAAAGAAAACCTACAGATGGCCAACAGGCACACGGGGAGATGTTTAACAGCATTAATTATTAAGAAAATGCAAATCAAAACTGCAATGAGAAATCACTCCATATCCACTAGAATGGTTATGATAAGCACTTTTTAAAAGTGTTATTGGGCTTCCCTGGTGGCTATGTCAGTAAGGAATCCACCTGCAATGTGGGAGACCTAGGTTCAATCCCTGGATTGGGAAGATCCCCTGGAGGAGGGCATGGCAAGCCACTCCAGTATGTCTGCCTGGAGAATCCCCATGGACAGAGGAGCCTGGCAGGCTGCCGTCCATAGGGTCACAAAGAGTCGGACATGACGAGTGACTAAGCACACAGGTCCTTGATTAGAAGAGCGTGATGTGTCCAGATAATCACAAGCTGGCTTTTAGAGGTAGCTCTGTGTGCAAAGGAATGTCCTTGAAGCAGACCAAGTTGGCCAGTTAAGTCTTATTTTTCCTGTCAACTATGATTCCCTGAGATTTCTCTAAACTTTAGACAGTTCTCAAATCTTGAGAGTTTAAATCAGATAAGATATGCGTGATTCTCACCAGGTAACAAACAAGGACACACCAGATAGCAAACGCAGCTCTGCCTGGTGTTATGTAGCAGCCGAGATGGCACGGGGCCGGAGGAGCCTGGGGGAGGACGGACGCATGTATACGCATGTCTGAGTCCCCTCACTGATCCTCTGAAACCATCACATTGTTAGTTGGCTAAACCTCAATACGAAATAAACAGTTTACAGCCAAGAAAAGACACGTGTGATTCTTCGGACAGTGAATGTGCATCGTAAGTCCTCAGTGATTGCTAGCTATAATAATCACACTTATATTAATTTCCTCCAAATTGTGCAGCCTTCTGTGTCTCTTTTTCTACTACTTCCTTCATCTGGGAAAAGAGATACTACTTATTTTACAAGAATGTTTTGGGGAATAAGCATGTAAAGCACTCGTCACAGTGGGCTCCGCACCCAGTGAATGGACATCATTATTGTAATGATGTACTGATGTATCATGGGCTTCCCTGCTGGCTCAGTTTACGGGTGAAGAACCCACCTACCAATGCAGGAGACATGGGTTTGATCTCTGAGTCGAGAAGATCCCCCCAGAGAAGGGAATGGCAACTCCTCCAGTATTCTTGCCTGGGGAATTCCGTGGACCAAGGGGCCTGGCAGGGTACAGTCCTTGCGTTGCAAAAGAGTCAACTTAGCAACTAAACAACATCAACAAATCGATGTATCATATACAATCATATATATATGATATAAAATGGAGAGAAATAAAAAGATAATAATTCTGGCATACTTAGGAATTCTGATGAGTTAACTCATGAGCTCACTTATACAGTTTCACAACACTTGGATTAGAATTCTAGAGCTAACTCATGGACTCTTAAGACCTATTAGAATTTCATTAAAAATGTTATCAGATTGAAATCTGACTTTATTTGCATAATTGATCCAATCTTGTACTGGATTTCTGCACAAATATAAATAATGATTGGTTAAGGTTTAGTGAGAAATAACATGTTGGCAAATATATTTCTCAATCTCACTTGAATTTCATTCCAGTTGTATTCACAAACAGGGGTTTGAATTATTGATTTCTATCTTACCTGGATATTAAAGAAAAGTAGCTATAGCATTCCCTTAATTTTCTTGAATGAACTATATGTTAATGTTTTGTTTTTATACTAAATATATAGATTCTATCTTCTTTGTTTCAGTGGGGCCAAAATTCATAAAGTATTATCCTGAACTTCAAGATATCTATAGTTTTAAGGGTGCTAGACCAAGTTGAGCATATGCATATTTGCACTGACGTACATAAGCAAAATGGATATTGTGTTACATAAAAGTGTGTACATCCTCTTTAAAAATAAATATTATCAAATGAAAAATATGATTCTAGACTATGAGTTTCTTAAGGGCAGTGTCTAGCAGAATGCCTGAACACAGGTAGAAGTTCAATATAATATTCCTTTAATGACTAAATGAATAGACTCAGTTCAGTCACTCAGTCATATCCAATTCTTTGTGACCCCGTGGACTGCAGCACACTAGGCTTCCCTGTCCATCACCAACCCCTGGAGCTTGCTCAAAATCACTTCCATCAAGTCTGTGATGCCACCCAACCATCTCATCCTCTGTCGTCCCCTTCTTTTCCTGCCTTCAATCTTTCCCAGCATCAAGGTCTTTTCCAGTGAGTTGGTTCTTCACATCAGGTGGCCAACGTGCTGGAATTTCAGCTACCACATCAGTCCTTCCAATGAATATTCAGGATTGATTTCCTTTTGGATGGACTGGTTGGATCTCCTTGCAGCCCAAGGGAGTCACAAGAGCCTTCTGTAACACCACAATTCAAAAAAATAAATTATTTGGTGCTCAGCTTTCTTTATAGTCCAACTCTCACATCCATACATGATTACTGGAAAAACCATAACTTTGCCAACCTTTGTTGACAAAGTAATGTCTCTGCTTTTTAATATGCTGTCTAGGTTGTTCATAGTTTTTCTTCCAAGGAGCAGGTGTCTTTTAATTTCATCAACATCTGCAGTGATTTTGGAGCCCAAGAAAATAAAGTCTGTCACTGTTTCCATTGTTCCCCCATCTATTTGCCATGAAGTGATGGGACCGGATGCCATGATCTTAGTTTTCTGAAGGTTGAGTTTTAAGCCCGCTTTTTCACTCTCCTCTTTCATTTTATCAAGAGGCCCTCCCTTCAGTTCCTCTTCACTTTCTGCAGGTGGTGTTGTCTGCATATCTAAGGTTATTGCTATTTCTCCCGGCAGTCTTGATTCCAGCTTGTGCTTCATCCAGCCTGGCATTTCATATGATGTACTCTGCATATAAGTTAAATAAGCAGGATGACAATATATGTCTTGACAAGAGTCTTGACGTGCTCCTTTCCTGATTTGGAACCAGTCTGTTGTTTCATGTCCGGGTCTAACTGTTGTTTCTGACCTGCATATAGATTTCTCAGGAGGCAGGTAAGGTGGTCTGATATTCTCTCTTTAAGAATTTTCCACAGTTTGTTGTGATCCACACAGTCAAAGGCTTTGGTGTAATCAATAAAGCAGAAGTAGATGTTTTTCTGGAACTCTTGCTTTTTCCATTATCCAATGGAGGTTGGCAATTTGATCTTTGGTTCCTCTGCCTTTTCTAAAACCAGCTTGTACATCTGGAAATTCATGGTTAACATACTGTTCAAGCCTGGCTTGGAGAATTTTGAGCATTACTTTACTAGTATGTGAGATGAGTGCAATTGTGTGGTAGTGTGAGCATTCTTTGGCATTGCCTTCCTTTGGAATTGGAATGAAAACTGACCTTTTCCAGTCCTGTGGCCACTGCTGAGTTTTCCAGATTTTCTGGCATATTGAGTGTAGCACTTTCACAGCATCATCTTTTAAAATTTGAAATAGCTCAACTAGAACTCCATCCCCTCCACTAGCTTTGTTTGTAGCGATTCTTCCTAAGGCCCACTTGACTTTGCATTCCAGGATGTCTGGCTCCATGTGAGTGATTAATCCATTGTGGTTATCTGGGTCATGAAGATCTTTTGCATAGTTTTTCTGTGTATTCTTGCCACCTCTTCTTAATAGCTTCTGCTTCTGTTAAGTCCATGCCATTTCTGTCCTTTATTGAGGTCATTGTTACATGAAATGTTCCCTTGGTGTCTCCAGTTTTCTTGAAGAGATCTCTAGTCTTTACCATCCTATTGTTTTCCTCTATTTCTTTGCACTGTTCACTGAAGAAGGCTTTCTTATCTTGTTTGCATTCCAGGATGTCTGGCTCCATGTGAGTGATTAATCCATTGTGGTTATCTGGGTCATGAAGATCTTTTGCATAGTTTTTCTGTGTATTCTTGCCACCTCTTCTTAATAGCTTCTGCTTCTGTTAAGTCCATGCCATTTCTGTCCTTTATTGAGGTCATTGTTACATGAAATGTTCCCTTGGTGTCTCCAGTTTTCTTGAAGAGATCTCTAGTCTTTACCATCCTATTGTTTTCCTCTATTTCTTTGCACTGTTCACTGAAGAAGGCTTTCTTATCTTGCCTTTCTATTCTTTGGAACTCTGCATTCAGATGGGTATATCTTTCCTTTTCTCCTTTGCCTTTCACTTTTCTTCTTTTCTCAGCTCTTTGTATGGCCTCCTCAGACAACCATTTTCCCTTTTTGCATTTATTTTTCTTGGGGATGGTCTTGATCCCTGCCTCTTCTACAATGTCCTGAACCTCTGTCCATAGTTCTTCAGGCAGTCTATCAGATCTAATCCCTGAATCTAATTTGTCACTTTCACTGTATAGTCGTAAGGGATTTGATTTAGGTCATACCTGAATTAAATGGAGTAGTTTGAATTTGGTAGGGAGAGTTCATGAAATATTCTGAAGAATGTGACTCTATGAGGTTCTCAGAAGAGAATCAGAGATTTGGGGACATAGAAAGGAATTTAGTGACTATGTAGGCCAGCAGTCTTATTTTACATGAGGGAGATAGAATCATTTATATAAACTAGTAATGGAACCAGGAGATGGTATGGAGAGCAAAGTGAGGTGTATGTGAAAGTATTCCCATATGTTGTAACTCAAAGGAAATCAGTAAATAATACTTAGATTCATGGAATAATATTAAGAAAATCAGTGCTATGTCAATTGCAAGACTTGGCTTCTTCTCAAATTATTTATTTCTGGTTATTAATTTCTTTTAGACTAATTCCCAATGACTGTCCATAGAATTTTGTCATAGGAAAACTATTGCATTGTGCACTGTCTGAAAAAAAAAATAGTACTCACAGTTGAGAGGTTTGGGATGTCTGTCTTTCAGAGGTTTCTATTGTAATGAGTTTGACATATACCATGTGCATGGTGAAAATGCAAATTTAGAGGGTAGTGAAAACAGGAAAGAAGTTTATATAATTTGAAGCACAACAGTCCATGTGGCTTCAATTATTGTTAAACCCCTTCAGTTGACTGTGGAAAAGAAGAGGGAACAAAATACCACTGTCTCTGTGGTTGAAAAAGACCCCATCATTGGAATTTGAGTTCCTAGATGCTCTGAGTGTATGTGTGTGTGTGTGTGAGAGAGAGAGAGAGAGAGACAGATCTCACAGTTGAGAGGTTTGGGATGTCTGTCTTTCAGAGGTTTCTATTGTAATGAGTTTGACATATACCATGTGCATGGTGAAAATGCAAATTTAGAGGGTAGTGAAAACAGGAAAGAAGTTTATATAATTTGAAGCACAACAGTCCATGTGGCTTCAATTATTGTTAAACCCCTTCAGTTGACTGTGGAAAAGAAGAGGGAACAAAATACCACTGTCTCTGTGGTTGAAAAAGACCCCATCATTGGAATTTGAGTTCCTAGATGCTCTGAGTGTATGTGTGTGTGTGTGTGAGAGAGAGAGAGAGACAGACAGACAGACAGACAGACAGCTAGTCAGATAGTCATAGTCTTAATTCATCGGATACCTGAATCCTCCTTTCTTTGAGGTTTTTAACTTCTTCAATCTCATGCAAAGCTACCTGTTCAGGAAGTCTAAGATAAAAGATCGTAGTAAAGCTGGCTTTGTATGAATTCAGATGACTGGTCTGCTTTTTTAAGTCCCAAAGGATATTTAGCCAGACCAAACTTATGAATTTCTGTGTGCAACCATCTGGACTGATGCATCTTAGAAACATTCTTCTCATCAGTAGCTGTCATGACGTCTTTAATATCCAAACTGTAACTTCCATTCCAGCTTTGAAGACCACTGGTGAACAAGCTTAAGTAGAGCTATGGTTGATGATCCATAGAGTAGGTTTAGCAGCCTGGACCAAAGATGGACTGTCTTAAAATAAGATGAACCTTTTGGCGTATACTTACATGGGTACCTGCATGCTTAGTGGCTTCAGTCATGTTTGACTCCTTGTGACCCCATGGACTATAGCCCACTAGGCTCCAATGTCCATGGGATTCTCTAGGCAAGAATACCAGAGTGGGTTGCCGTGCCTTCCTCCAGGGAATCTTCCTGACCCAGGGATCGAACCTGAGTCTCTTGCATTGTAGGTGGATTCTTTACCCACGGAACCACCTGGGTTGTCTTAGCATATTCTTGGTAGTGAGTAAAAGACAGTAGGCAAAGTTAAAAATTCAGGTGCATCAGAATCCCACTATTGGGCATCTACCCAGAGAAAACCATAAGTTAAGAAGGCACGGGCACATGAACGTTGTACACAATAGCCAGGCCATGGAAGCAACCGAAACGTGCATCGGCGGTTGAATGACTAAACAAGATGATTGCCTGCATGTGGGCTAAGTCGCTTCAGTCACGTCTGACTCTTTGCGACCCTATGGACTGTAGTCCCTCAGGCTCCTCTGTCCATGGGATTCTCCAGGCAAGGATACTGGAGTGGGTAGCCATGCCCTCCTCCAGGGGATCTTCCTGACCCAGCAATCAAACCTGCATCTCTTGTGTCTCCTGCATTGGCAGGTGAGTTCTTTACCACTAGTGCCACCTGGGAAGCCCAAACAAGATGTGGTGTGTGTGTGTATAATGGAATATTACTCAGCTATATAAAGGAAAGAAGTTGGGTCATTTGTAGTGATGTAAATCGACCTAGAGTCTGTCATACAAAGTGAAGTAACTCAGAAAGAGGAAACAAATATTGTCCATTAGTGTATGAATATGGAACCTAGAAAAATGGTAGAGATGAACCTGTGTGCAGGGCAGGAACAGGAACACAGATGTAGTGAGCACGTGGCACAGGGGAGCGAGGGGAAGGCGGGCGGATGGGGGAGCAGCGTTGGTATACAGACACCGGCCCTGTGAAGCTGCGGGCACCCAGCTCAGTGCCCGGTGATGCCTAGAGGCGCCGCTGGGAGCCGGGGAGTGGGAGGGAGGCGCAAGAGGCAGGGAGCATGCCTATACACACAGCCGATTCGCTCCATTGTGCCGCAGAAGCTAAGACAACACTGAACAGCAATTACACTCCATTAAAGAAAACTAAGTGGGTTGCCATGGCAAAGAAAAACCATCCCATGAATCTTGCTGGGGTGAGGCCAGTAAGCACAACAGAAGCACTATATCCACAGGTGGAAAATACTAAGTGACTATTCTTGCACTTTTCTTTCTAGTGCTTTCAAAAGTTTTGGCAGAAACACGACTATATGCTGCTACCCTTGTTGTGTAAAAAAAAAAAAAAAAAAAGGAGATATATTTAAGAGAAAAATCAGGACCTGGACTCAAAGAGCTGGAACTAGCTAAGCGAATGTTATTTTTTTCATTGAAATTATTCCTATAAACTGGAGTTAAATGGATATGATGGCTCTGAAGCTAGCACCTCTGGGGGAACATTTCAAAGCATCTTTTGAAATGAGTATTTGCGGTAGAATGGGAAGTTCACCATAATATCTGGGGAAAGAAAAAATAATTTCATTAGAATATTTCCAGTCTTTTCAAAATGAATCTTGCACCACCTTCCATTACAGGGGACACTGAATAAAGAAAATTGTTTCTCAGCTCAACTTTGAGTGCTAGTTTAAGACTTTTTGCCAAAACATCCATTTACTTTCCTAGCCTGGGGGAACTGAACTGGCAAACGGATGTCACTCCTAAGCACACAAGTGTCTTTGGTGTATGCTGAATGAAAAAGTTTGAAGGAAAAAGAAACTTCCATTCACATAAAAGTCTTTCTCGTTAATATCCCAGAGCAAAGAGTTGCTTGTAAGTTTGGGGGAGGTGAGGAGGGTCACTAGCCTCCAGCTTAGGTTGGACAAACCACACCAACGCTACACTTTCATTATAACCTTTTCCTTCTTTCCCAGATTTTCAATCCCTTCAACTTTTGCTTCGACCAGTGGCCTCCACTAGGGACTCCCCCAAGTGTAGAGGGTAATTGGGACGCCTACACAAGGCAGAAGCCTTCTGCGTTTCTTATCTGTATGTCATTTGCTCGTACTGGCCTAGCCATTTGGCTATCAGAGGAAATTGTATTTTTCCAACCTCAGAGAATGTGTTTTATTAATTCCTTTGCAAATTCTTCTCACTCAGTGAACGATTTAGAAAGAAAATGCTCAGATTCAGGTGAAGGGAGTCATACCAAACACTTGCCAGACCACAAAAACTTCAGCTGCCTGGGCTTAAGGCTGATTTCAGTCACTAAGGAATTTGGGGATGAAAACACTGTTTGTAGTGAACTTGCAGAAGTTCTCCAAGTGTCACAGGGAGAGGGGTCAGGTCTGTCCCCCATTCAGCCGAAGAACTATTTGACTGTCTACTTCAATGACCTTTTCATCTCTTTATCACCATTGCTTAGATTGTTAGACTCCCTAGTAATTTATAGGCTCCAGGGTTAGAGTTCTTTTCCTGGAGGCATTAAAGTTCTTCCCCTGATCATCTGCTTAGGGGAAGGTGTTTGCTCTGTCTTGTTTTTCTCTTAAATGTGCTTTGGTCTTCATGCCCTAACTCAGTGGTTCTCAAATGTGAGTCTGCATCAGAATCTCTGGCTTATTAGGCTGTGGATTATTACGCTCACTTCCTCTGCCTGCCTCCAAAACACACACCTAAACCCACCCCCCACCCCCCCCTGTGAGTTTGTGTTCCTAAATAGTTCCCGGGTGTTGCTGATGCTTCGAGTCCTGGTCCACATTTCAAGAAACATTGCTCTGACCAGCCATCAATTCCTATTCATAGAACATTCCGTTTTCTGTCCCTTGCAGACAATCTATTTCTCTTCTCTTTTTTCTCTTTTGTGACCATTTCCCCCCATTCATCTTCAAACATGTCACTAAATATGCTGCACATACTTAAGCCTTACCACCTTCTAATATAATAGAATGCAGAACAGTTTTGCTTTCACGTTATTTACTTGGGCAGCGTAGTGATGCCAGTACCTACTTAAGGACGGTTCAACGTCTCCACTTATCACAACCACACTTTGGAATGATGCAAACTCAGAGAAGGCTGAATCAAGGGTCACAGTGGAATTCAGTGCTGGAGGAGGTGCTCATTTCTGTTTCATGATGGAGGTTCTTGCCCCACTGATATTATTTTGCTCTTATTTGCTTGTTACCCCAGCCCCTGTCAATCATATGTCCTACGTGCTTATTTTGGAAAGCAGAAGAGTGTGTGTTTTTATACAGTAATGGAGTTATTGTTTTAAAGGTATTTTCAAGTCAATTCAGCTTTAGGTTGTCTGGGAGATCTCAAAGTACATCATCTGAGTTGGTCATCACCAAGAGGCAGAAAAGGTGTAAATACAATCCACGCTGAGAGGGACATAAAGGCCAAGGAAGCAGTTTATCTTGAATTCCACCAAAGGCAAGCAACACAGCAGCTTCGGACCTGTCCATATCGGCCTGGTGGTGGGGGACACGCTGGCACTGTGACGATCCTGGCTCCATCCCCGCCGTGGGAAAAGCTTACATGTGATCAGGCCACAATTAAATGGGACTTGACAAAGTAATTGAGAGAGGCAGCCGCTTTTGCAATGTTCAGGACTAATTCAATGGATTTTCTTCCCTGTCTTCAGCAGCGTTCGGCAGCTTCTTTGGTGACCGGCTACACCGTTTGGCAGCGAGTTCAAGGGCTCACAACTGTACCGAGCAAGGAGCCTGCTGAACAGTGAGGTTCCAGTTTAGAAAGAGTGCTGCAGACAAAGGTAGGCTTTTATTTTGCAAAAGACTCTTTCATCTGCGCAAAGTCACATGCCTGACCCCGTGCCGCTCACCACTGCCGGCTCACAGTGCTGGGCGTACCTCCTCACGCTCTCCTTACATCCTGGAGGGGGGACTCGATGGCAGCGTTCTGTCCCGAGTTTCCAATTTACTGAACTCTCTCCGTGTCCCTATTTCTCGCTTTGCTTCTCTTCACCACTTTCAGCTCCTGTCTTCTCCTCCTTTTTAGGTCCCTGTTTTATTAAGGTGATTATTTTTGGCAGGTGGCTTGGAAGGTAATATTTGGTGTTTTGTTTTCATGGGAGAAAATGGATGGTATTACAGGTTTCCCATGGAATACAGGGCATGCCTATCTCTGCCTCTCTCCACCTGCTCGCCGGTCCTTAGGGAAAGTAGCTGCCTACAAGATGTGGTGAAAGGTCTTCACTGCACTTGTCACGGTTCATAGTTGTCTATGTCTGAGTAATTGCTTGATTGATCTCTGTCTTCCTCACTGAACACAGGCCACTGGAAGACGATGGCCACCTGTTTGGACCTTGTACCTTTCATGGTGACTGGTACACAGTAGGCACACGGAACCATTTATTGAGGGGCAGGAAAGAATACAGTGTACCAGTTGAGTTATGGGAAGTTCTTAGCTGGTCCTAACTACATTTTGGAAATGGCACTCCGCTTTGGAAAGAATTGTGCAGAGAGTTCTAGGTTTTAGTCATAAGCCTGTGGTTTGGTTTGTTGGTTTAGTTTATTTTGAGACGTTCAAGTGATGGTATTGTCAGGTGGAATAAACAAACAATGTATCACAGTAAGGATAAATATTAATTATGATGAATTCTATGAACTTTTTATTTCAGCAACTAATTATTGGAATGCCTAGATTGCTGTAGCAATGTATTAAGTTTCTGAAAACCTGGGAAATATGGTCTATGGTTTTTCTAGGGTTATGATAACAAAGTACTACAGACCAAGTGACCTAAACTACAGAAGTTTATTATTTGGAGTCTAGAAATGCAAGATCAAGGTGTCCACATGCTGTATTCCTTCAAAGGGTCAGGAGGGAGAAATCTCTTCTCCACCTCTCTCCTAGCTTCTGATGGTTCCTGACAATCTTTGGCATTCCTTGGCTTGTAGAGGCATCACCCTGATCTCTGTCTTCATGTTCAGATAGTCTCCTTCCTGTTTACCTGTATCTTCTGATTAGGACACCAGTCATATCGGACGGGAGCCCACCCTATTCCGGGATGACCTCATGTGAACTAGTGATGTCTGTCACATCCCTGTTTCTAAATAAGACCACTTTCTGAGATGCTGCAGGTTATCACTTGAACATGTGAATTTTTCATGGACACAATGGACCTGATCCAGTAAGATACAGCTACTAAACAGAAGATGCATCAGAATCTTTGCATCCAGATGCTTCCTGCCACCTCCCTCCAGTGGTGGGGTTTTGACCTTTTTCCAATGCAGGGTCAGGATAATCTTGGCTTGGCAATCCACTTCCATTTCACTAGTTGAACCTGTTTCCGAGAGCCAGCAGCAGGTCAGTTGCCAGCTGGCACTCTCCGTGTCATCTCCAGTGGAAGATGCCTGAGACATGTGTGATCCCCATGCCTGAGACGGTATAAGAAAACTTCTGATGTCTGCAGAAAGGGCAGAACCCTTCTCCTCCTCACTATCGCTTGTGAAGCAGTTCTGTCAGCTCCCCGGTGCTGTGAGGACGGCAGGAGAAGCTTCCAGGGGGTTGTCGTGGGGTTGACTGCTGAGAACTAGGACATAAGCTGATGGTCTGTTCTGACAGAAGAGCTCCTAGGCAAAAAAAGAAAAAAAAAAACAAACATCAGACCTAGGATGATGAAATACACTGGAACCATCGGGCACAAATATTTTACTTCACCGGAGGAAAGGGGGAAGGTAATGTTTGACTTCTGGCTGGATGACCATGAGAAAGACCAATGTTTAATCTTGTCTCTGGCCTTTTATCAAGAGAACATGTTGCATCAGGTGGGGTAGCTTCCAGGTGCTTAAAAAAGGAACTGGCTGAGAGATGAGGGCTTCCCGAACCGTAAGATTCACAGCAAGGCAGGCGTCCCTGTCGGCGCTGCCGGCTCTCTGGGGTTCGGCATCAGCGGTGCAGTGACGGCTCTTGTTTTGGGATGAACAAGGGAGAGAGGCCGCTGAGCACGGCTGCAGCAAGGGGCCAGCGCCGGGGCAAACAGTGTGCCCCACGGTGAGTTAGTGGCAGAGGCGGAGCTTGACTGTTTATCTCTTGCCAGAAAGAATGTGGGCTAGAATGCTCTTTAATGAAAAATATTATTTCGTGAAGGCAGGAGGAAAGGGCAGGGATAAAACTTTAACAGGAGACCAGAAAATGCAGGCTGTGAGCGGCAAGCCTGACCAAGAATTGCAAAGTGTGGGTCCTGCTGCTTGTCCTGCCGACCTGTGCTCGCTCATGTCCAACTCTTGTGACCCCAGGGACTACAGCCCGCCAGGCTCCTCTGTCCTTGGGCTTCTCCAGGCAAGAATACTGGACAGGGTTGCCATTTCCTCCTCCAGGAATCGAACCCAAGTCTCTTGTGTCTCCTGCATTGGCAGGTGGATTTTTTTTTTTTAAGCACTGATTACCTATGTGATCCCCAAACCAGTTTTCCCAACACCGTAGGCCTCAGTTTTACTCCCCTGGTACTGGGAGTAATGGCATAGCTCATTTCTAAGCAAGTTTTAGAATAAAAATTCTGTAATATCATCATTTCGAGCCAATCTAGAGTCTAGATTCCTTATATCTTCAATTTGTTGGCTCTGTCTCCACAGTCTTCATGTTTTATGTATCTAGTTTAAAACTCCTGTCTAGCTGGTTTTTGTCCTTTTGTGGTTAGTATTTAAAAATTTCCTTTACTTCCATGGTTTTAGGGTATCAGTGCCACAAGGTATATCCTAAAACTACTTTGTAAAAAGCAAATTTTGACCAAAATTTGAAAAATTATGTTGCTATATTTCTGAAGATAAATACTCTAAAGCGATAAGCTCAATGGCATAAAGCAAAATTGAACCCTCTCCCCACAAACAATAACAACAATAAAAATCAGTATCTTCTAATATGAGATCCTTGTGGTATAAATAAGATCTTGCCTCCAGTTCTTTAAGCTATAATTGAGGATGATTAACCATGCGTGCGTGCTAAGTCACTCAGTCGTGTTCAACTCTTTGCGACCCCATGGACTGTAGCCCGCCAGGCTCCTCTGTCCATGGGCTTCTCCAGGCAAGAACACTGGAGGGGGTTGCCATGCCCTCTTCCAGGGGATCTTCCCGACCCAGGGATCAAACCTGCGTCTCTTTATATCTCCTGCCTTGGCAGGAGAGTTCTTTACCAGTACAAGAAGCCCACGATTAGACCTAAGTATTGATAAACAAGCATATAAGGAGAGAGGACGCACCTATGAAAGATTGGATTTAAGTCATATTCTATGGATTTAGACCCACAGTATATGGATTTGATGGCGTTTGAAAGTACAGTAAGTGCATACGCAGCAAGTTTCTAGTTGTGTCAAGACCGTTTTGGACTAGTGGTCAGTGTGGCAGGGATGAGCTCAAGTGAGAACTTAGTCCTCCTCTGAAGACTCTCAGAAAAGTTCTAGTAAGCAGCTCCCGTAATGCTCTTGTGGTGGTGCACCTTCATGACGCTGAGCTAATTGTACTGGGATGGTGGGAAGCTGTGTTGGATGGTGGATAGGCTTCTCCAGGGGTAGTGGTTGTTTTAAAACACTATTCCCACTCCGCACAGCTGTGTGGCCGTGGGCCAGTTACTTAATGCTCCAGAGCTTCAGTTCGCTCACCTGCAACCTGTGGCGGGCCACGCTGGTGGCTCAGTGGTGAAGCATCGCCTGCAGTGCAGGAGACACAGGCCTGATCCCTGGGTCAGGAAGATCCCCTCACGAAGGAAATGGCAACACCCTCCAGTATTCTGGCCTGGAAAATCCCGTGGACAGTGGAGCCTGGTGAGCTGTAGTCCATAGGGTTGCGAAGAGTCAGACACGACTGAGCGTCTAAAAATCAACCCCCACCTGTGATGGATCTCAGTGCTTATTCCTGTTTTCTTTTGCACATGAGGATTAAGTGAGATTAATAAATGTAGAGTGCTCAGTAGAGGGGCACACAGGAAGTGCTTAATAGATATTAAGTAAGGACTATTATTACACTTGTTACGATGTCCTCCCTTTTGGGGGAGACTGACTTTATTCCAATGATGGATTCAGCACCTAATGACTTTCTATCACTGTAGAGCACTTTCTTTTTTAATCTGTGACTGATCACAAAGTTCTAGGTCTCCAGGGACTTAACATCACCCTAGAGACCCAAATCTGAAGGAAAAGCAAACATCTGTGGCCTAATGCATGGGTGTGGGGCCTTAGGAGCACCCAGTCCATTGCAAGTCTGAGCAATGCGATCCTGGCTCTCAGCTCAAAACACACAGCAAGGAGATGTCTGTTTTGTAAGAAGACAATAGAGGCTTGTTTTTCAGGGTCTTCCATAATCCAGCTGCTGCAGCAGCAGCAGGAATTATTGAAGGTAGCACCTGAATATTGTAAGAAAACACAAATGAAAAGAAGAAGGCAGTCTGCAACCACAAGGTGAGCCGTTAGAAGCCTGATAGGAAAAGACAGACGTGGAATACATTGAATGATTGTGAGCTTAAGGCCCTACGCTGTGGAAAGATGGAGATGACTTTGAAAGGCCACCTCTCCTGAGTAAATGCTTCGCCCCTGCTTGACTGTGTCTGATAACAGGGCGCCCTGTGTCTTCTGAAGCACCCTTCCCTAGCCCTCTCTAGGGACTAGCTGGTATTCCTTTGTAGAGGCAATAGAGAGAAGGAAGAAACCCTGACACTTCCTTTACTCTAACCTTCATTTGAATCTTAACTCTCAGATGTAAAATAAGGACAATGTATAAATGAGCGTCCTGATAGCACCTACCTCATGGGGTCTTCCAGGGATCTCGTGAGATAGTACGTATAACACGCATCGCACAGTATCTGGTGTATAACTGACACTCCGGGAACCATGTGAGTGTAGGAGTAATTTTACTTTGATTATTGAGCAGAACTGCCTGGCTCCAACATTCTAATCTCGAACAATTGACTTTCTTTCTCTGTATTTGTATTGCTTCCTCTGCAAATGAGGATTCTAGGACCATTTAACATGACATTGTTCAGAAAACTGGATGACTTGACGCAGGCAAAGCTCCTAGAAGAGGGCCAAGTACATGGAGGGGATTATTCAGTGTTAGGCTTTATTGATAAAGGGGTTCTTGCGGCTTGTTTTCTCAGTCTTTTTGCCTCATGAGAATTTCGCACCAACAGTGCTCCTGTGCCTTTTCTAGCTCTCTCTCTTCCTGAGAACTCCTTTATTTACTTTTTTTGTTTGTTTTTATTTTTTACTTCTCAGCTTTTTAGTTTATATCGGCATATATTCAGTTAACAATGTTGTGATGGTTTCAGGTGGACAGCAAAGGAACTCAGCCATACATATACATGTATCCATTCTCCCCCAAACTCCCCTCCCATCCAGGCTGCCACATAACATTGAGCAGAGTTCCCTCTGCTGTATTGCAGGACCTTGTTGGTGATCCATTTCAAATATAGATGTGTGTACCTGTCAGTTCCAAACTTGCTAACTATTCCTTACCCCCATCCTTCGCCACTGGCAACCATAAATTCATTCTCTAAGTCTGTGAGTCTGTTTCTGTTTTGTAAATAAGTTCATTTGTACCATTTCTTTTTAGATCCCACATATAAGGGGTGTCATACGCTATTTCTCCTTCTCTGTCTTACTTCACTTAGTATGACAATCTCGAGATCCATCCATGTCTCTGCAAACAACCTAATTACCCCCTGCGTGCTGCGATTCATGGGGCTGCAAAGAGTCAGACACGACTGAGCGACTGAACTGAACTGAACTGAATATTCCATTGTATTTATGTATCATATCTTATCTATTCGTTCTTCTGTCAATGGACATTTAGGTTGCTTCCACATCCCTGCTATTGTAAACGTTACTGCAATGAACATGGAGCTGCATATACCATTTTGGGCCGTGTTTTTCTCCCACTGATCAGGAGTGGGTTTGCTGGACCACATGGTGACTGTTTAGTTTTTAGAGGAACCTTCATACTGTCCTCCATAGTGGCCACACCAATTTACATTCCCGCCAGCAGGGTAAGGAGATCTCTTTCAGAGTAGGATCTAAATGAAACCAAAGTAGCAGGTTGAAACTTTCAGGGGCCACCGAGGCTCACGCCACTCCTGGGCCCCCCAGGAATAAGAGAGGATGAGAATAAATCCATTTCTAGGAACAACTGAACGAATAAGCCACAAAGAAGGCCCGAGGGAATGGTAGGTCAAGAGTTGCAGCCTGGTACACAAATAACTTGACATGCTTTGAGATGCGGAGGCGCAGGAATGAGAATGAGACAATGTGGTTTGTTTGGGAGCCTGGCAACATGGCAGGTAACCGAACGGCTCTGAACATGGGGAGCTGCCTTTGCCAAGTGCTGTGTGCCTTTCATAAGCGTGAAATCCACTTAGGCAACCCTTGGTCCATACCCTTCTGAAGCCACAGCTTGTTCTTTACAAGTTTTTGGCAAAACATGGTTTTCACTGGTCACACCCAACCTATTCTATATTTACTTTGAGTTCACAGGACTAATGAGATAATCATACCCTGCAGCTTAACTGGTTGAAATCTGTAAATCTCCTAAAAGTATAATTACCTATTCATAATTTTTCCCCAATATTTCATCCATCTCATTAGTACACGTGTTTTTAGTATTCACGTTATGGAAGAAATTGTCTTTTTGCCATTGAGGGAAGAGTTGGCAAGGGGGAGACAAGGGTGTTGTGTTTGAGCTACTTGCTTTTATCTCCTTGATGAAATTTTAAAAAATGCATCCCCAAGTGTAAGAATTCTCTTAGCAGCTGGTTCTTTCCATTCAAGTCTTTTGCGTTTACAACAAGGGCCCTGAAGGGCAGCTGCACTGGTGTGAGGTGGGGCCACCGCACGGTGAGGACTTGGCCAAGGTTGATCTTGACTCTTATCAAGGAATGGATCCTAGAGATTACGGGTGCATACGCCATCATAGGAACAGGAACCTTGCAGAGAACAAAATTAAGTCTGATGCAGGCTCTGCAGACAACCCCGGGGCCCTTTGCCTGAAATATCTGTCTAAGGTTGGGCAACAATCACATCAGATTTATATGTTTATATACTAAGAATTGAGGTGACTAGAGATTAGAGCCATCTTGTTCAGAATTGACTTAATCTAGTGGTTTTTCTAGGCAGAGATAACACGAGCACTAACGGAGCTTTCAGGACATTCCCAGTTTATTTAATCGATTTTTTGATTCATGACACATGGTGCAATTTCACAGCATATTAAGTGGTCCTGTAAATTTCTTTGAAGTTTCCCAAGTACTCTTTTTGGCTGCTGCACATAAAATTGCTTGAAACTGTGGCCCCAAATGACTCTGTGGGATGGGGTCGGGCAATGTTTACCTATTTTGTGTGTCTGTATCTACACGGGACCCCACACTCCTTCCACTTAAGGTTGTATAGAAAGAGCCCTATTAGAGAAGCAGAAGGTCAGGGGACTCTCCTTCTGTGGCTGCCACCAACCTATGCGTTGTGGTGTGTGGGCCACTTAGCTTCTCCTGGCCCCAGAGCAGACAGGTGCAGACCCCACAGACTCTGGATGTTTCCTGAGCTGCATATAAACTGTAGCAAGCGATGGCCCAGTCTGGAGAGGATTGCTAAGACTGTGCCTTGTTTGGCTAAGCAGTCGAGGGGGTTGAGAAACAAGGCAGTGGGACAGGGAATTTCAAATAGGGTAAAGAGGCTGGGGCGAGGAGGCAGGATTTGTTCTTTGGGCCCCGAATGTCCTGCCTTCCCCATTCTAAGGAGCAGGGCTAAGACGAGTGAAGCTGGCTTTATTTCTCCTACTTCTGCTCCATCTCGCTTCCTTCAGGAAAAGGACGCAAGCCTTCTATCATTCCCTACATGATTCCCTATTTTTTTTTAAAGTTATATTGGAGTCTAGTTGATAAAAAATATTGTGTAGTTTCAGGTATACAGCAAAGTGATTCAGTTATGTATATACATCCATCTATTCTTTCTCATGGAGGAGGCAATGGCAACCCACTCCAGTATACTTGCTTGGAAAATCTCATGGACAGAGAAGCCTGGTGGGCTGCAGTCTAGGGGGTCGCAAAGAGTGGTACATGACTTACTAACACTTATTTTTTCTCAAATTCTTTCCCCATTTAGGTTATTACTGAGTAGTGAACAGAGCTCCCTGTACTATAGGGTAGGTCCTTGTTGGTTATCTGTTTTAAATATAGCCGTGTGCACATGTTAATTTCAAACTCTCAATTTGTCTCCCCTTCCACTTTTCCCCTTAGTAACCAAAATTTCCAATGAGTTTCAGCTTTAGCATCATTCCTTCCAAAGAAATCCCAGGGCTGATCTCCTTCAGAACGGACTGGTTGGATCTCCTTGCAGTCCAAGGGACTCTCAGAAAGGGACGACAGAGGATGAGATGGCTGGATGGCATCACTGACTTGATGGACGTGAATCTGAGTGAACTCCGGGAGTTGATGATGGACAGGGAGGCCTGGTGTGCAATTCATGGGGTCACAAAGAGTGGGACACGACTGAGCGACTCAACCGAATTGAACTGAACCAAAATTTCCTTCTCTCAGTCTGTGAGTCTGTTTCTGTTTTATAAGCAAATTCATTTGCATCATTTTTTTTTAGGATTCTCTATGCAAACAATGTCATATTATATTTGTCTTTCTCTGTCTGATGATTCACTCTTAAGAGGCATCACGCCAAGGGATTTTTATGCTAAAGGACCAAATACATTTGGATCAAGTCTGACTCTGTATTTTTATTCATGCCGTGTCTTCATAAGTTTAACGTGTTGATAAAAATTATAGTTTCCCAAACTCTATATGTTTCCAAAACCTTGATGTCTCGGAAGCTAAATATCTGAATTATAACTTAAAATTTCACATTTTATTTGGCTACTTGGTTCACAGATATAGCCTTCTTAGATCCAGCCTTTATTTAGAGACACGTTTGTAGGATATAACAAAACAGCTGCTTTAGAAAAATTTCCCCCATAAACTTTATCTTCAAGTATCTTAACGCGATTTAGACTTTCTGCCTTAATGGACTATAAGCGCTAAATGAAGTGTGCTGATCTCCATCAACTGCAGACAGGAGGCATCTTTATTTTAACTCCCTGAGTCCACCTCCATTCCTTTAAACCCATTGTCTCCCTGTGTAGCCCTCTTTTGTAAAGGACTTTAAGCACCTCTAGAGCAGCTCTTTTCCACGTGCTCGGACCGTGTGGAGTCCTGGGGAAACTTGTCTGCATCCTTGTCTCTGCCACCAGTAGAAGCACAGTTTGCACTCAACGTAGACCTCAGATCACACTGTAGGCAACTGTAGTTTCTTGCCTAGAGGTTCCTGTGAGTATAGGTCTTGCATCAGACCCTGTGGCTCCCCAACTCTGAAGGGACACAGGCCATGCTGTCTAAGTGATCCCCGTGAAATGTCTTTCATTTGACTTGACGTAAAGAGGAAGCACCATGTTCCACTGGCAGGGTAGGGGCATGGGGAGTGGGAAAATGCTCCAAATACTAAGAGACCCTCCAAAGCAACTGTCTCTCTCTCCTTTCCCCTTTAACTACAATTCTTTTATTCTCTTGAGGAGGGGGTTGGGCTAAGATCGCCAATTCAGATTTTGTTACCTTTCTTTTGCAAATACTGTAGAGATGACCTGCTACTTGCTTTATGTATATAAATACGTATTATATCATTACATAGTTATTACACAGGTCCGCAGCTTCCTTAAAGGTAGATGCTTTGGTTATGCACATTTCTGTACCCTTTATACCACCTGGCACCAGCCCCGTATGGTAGATACTCAGTATATGTGTGCCAGGTGAGTGAGTGAATGAGGGTGAGCCTCCTGGATCGCCTGTGTCGTGAAGAACAACCAGTTTCTATTAAAGCGCACACTTTCAAGTTACCCTCCTGCATTCTGCTTCTCATGTAAGTACTGTTATTAAACTTCTAAACACTTAACAGAAGGCTGTTTTTTGGCAGTGGATGAACTCCTTTTGTCTTCTGTCCCGTGAATATCCTAACCACTTTGTCACTTTGATCTAGGGGGCATTTCATCCTCAGAAATGCAAAGGAGTTGGCGGCCGCACAAAATGTGTCCTGTTCCCTATTGCTGTAAAAACCCACTGCTCTTGAGCCTTTGCCCGCCCCCTTTCATGATAATGTGTAAGCCACTAAATTGCAGTTACTGGCTGTGGCCCTGGCCATCAACAGTCGTGAATGCCATGTAGATGTAGGCTTGTTCCACTAAAGGCTCCACAATGGCCTTACTGTAACTGGGTTAACTAGAACTTGGCAAACAGCAATCCAAGGAGGGTGATACCAAGCCCCTCCCCCTGCCAGGATGCCGGGCCTGATCTTCTTGTATTTGTGCAACTGGCCCATCCAGAGGCCCACTAAAGCCGGGAGGAGGGCCCCGGTGAGGGCGAATCTCTCTGGGTCAGGTTGTCCTTTTGCAGTTCCTTTCACACAACTTCTCTTCCTGCAAGGCGAAGTGGGTGAGAGGATGGCTTGTTTTCTTTTGCTATTTGAAATACAGCATTGAGGGTCATGCTCTGAATAATTTGTGCTTGTTAGAAATGACCGTCGTCCTCTTGAAGCAATAACAAAGAACTACATTTAAATTAAATTCAGCCAAGCAAGAGGCTCTCCACAAAAATCAATGGAGCCAGGCATTTTTCAAAGAGTTATTTTGATTTTTTCTTTTTAATCGGTAATATGGTCAGGCATAAATCAGCAAAGAGAGCCCAGAATCTCAAAAAGGGCTGGGCCATCATTCAGAAAGCTTTAAAGGTATCTGGTAATATTTGGGATGGCATGGAAAGGGAAGATAAAATCTTAGACTCAGTCGTCTTCATTATCATTTATTTTTGTACTTGGCAAACTTTGTTCTTCCCCAGTATCCCAGTTTAAAATTTCAAAGGTGGGTTTTTGAAAGAAACCTTTATTTATTTATTAAATCTGGAAGATTTCAAGAGACTGAAGCTGCATCAAATAGAGTTTGCAAAAGTTAATTTACAGAAAGGTTCTGCCACACCCATGCACTGCTGTGAGCTTCTTACCAAATGGGGCATCAGTCGTGACCAGCAATTTGGTGGCCTCACATGCTGGGTTACACAGAAACATATCTATTTGGTTGACCAAAAAGTTCATTCAGAGTTGCCCAAAAAGTTCATTCAGTTCAGTTCAAGTTCAGTTGCTCAGTCCTGTCTGCCTCTTTGCAACCCATGGACTACAGCACGCCAGGCCTCCCTGTCTATCACCAACTCCTGGAGTTTACTCAGACTCATGTCTATTGAGTCGGTGATGCCATCCAACCATCTCATACTCTGTTGTCCCCTTCTCCTCCTGCCCTCAATTTTTCCCAGCATCAGGGTCTTTTCAAATGAGTCAGTTCTTCACATCAGGTGGCCAAAGTATTGGAGTTTCAGCTTCAACATCAGTCCTTCCAGTGAACACTCAGGACTGATCTCCTTTAGGATGGACTGGTTGCATCTCCTTGATGTATTTTTCCATTACGATTTATCCTATGATTTTTGTTTTTTAGCTGGAGGATGATTGCTTTACAATGTTGTTACTAGTTTCTGCTGTACAACAATGTAAATTAGCTATAGGTGGCCAAAGTATTGGAGTTTCAGCTTCAACATCAGTCCTTCCAGTGAACACTCAGGACTGATCTCCTTTAGGATGGACTGGTTGCATCTCCTTGATGTATTTTTCCATTACGATTTATCCTATGATTTTTGTTTTTTAGCTGGAGGATGATTGCTTTACAATGTTGTTACTAGTTTCTGCTGTACAACAATGTAAATTAGCTAAAAGTGTGTATATATATATATATATCCCATTTATATTTATATATATATATATCCCATATGTATATTAATATAATCCCATATGCGTGTATATATATATATATATATATATATATATATATATGTCTCCCCTCCCTTGTGAGCCTTCCTTCTTCCCGTCACCTGCATCCCAGCCCTGCAGGTCGTCACAGCGCGTGGAGCTGAGCTCCCTGTGTTACGCAGCAGCTTCCCACCAGCTCTGTATTTTACATATGGTAGTGTATATATGTCAGTGCTACTCTCTCAATTATTTTCTTTTTTCTTTTCAAAGTAATTTCATGTTCAAAATTGATAGGAAGGTGCAGAAATGTCTCATATGCCCCTGACCCCACCCAGGCACCGTCTCCCTCATTTTCAATATCCCTTGTCAGATAAACATATGTATATTAAAAATATTTCTTCCCAGCATCTGTATTAAACCCTGATTCAGCACTCAAAGTATCTAATCTTTCCTTGAATATTTCAAAGCAGTGATACTTTCCACTTCTTCAAGAGTAAAACTTCTCTATTCTTTTCTCATCCTAGACATGTAAGGATCTGGAGCTGCCAAACTTTTTCTTTTAAAGTCAAGAAAGACATTTTCATCCGTTATTTTGATAATTTGCTCTGCAGTTGCTGTGCTCTAATCAGGGATTAATCCTCTCTCATAAACCTAATGAGTAGGTAAATTATTAATACACACTGAAAAATTAAACTCATATCCTCTCACCTTGTCTGTATGACAGGCAGTATCGTTGGAGAAGCACGTGCTGCTTTGCTGTAGTTTCTGCTTTCAAATCAGAGAGGAGATCCTCAGTGATAGCCAGTGTGGCTGCTCTGAGCAAGGTCATTCTACCTGGCTTTAGCCTCACTCTGAGCAGAGAATCTTTTTTGTGTTTTCTGTTCTTAAAGAATTCTTTCTGTGTGGCTTTTTGCACTGGTATCACTAATGACCCAATACACACCCCTCCGTAGTTTTTCAGTTTATGACCCTAAAGGCTGTGCATCTTATTTCTAGTGGATTCTCTCTCTTACCCTTACTTCTTTCGTCATATCCCATAGTGGCCTCTCCCAGACTGCACCACCTCAAGTGACTTTAACCATAAGGATCCTCGCTCTAAGTTAAATAGTGTATTCAAAAGCAGAGACATCATTTTCCCGACCAAGGTCCATATAGTCCAAGCCATGGTTTTTCCAGGAATCATGTATGGATGTGAGAGTTGGACCATAAAAAAGGCTAAGTGCCAAAGAGATGATGCTTTTGAACTTTGGCATTGGAGAAGAATCTTGAGAGTCCCTTTGGACTGCAAGGAGATCCAACCAGTGAATCCTAAAGGAAATTAAGCCCAGATAGTCACTGGAAGGACTGATGCTGAAGCTGAAGCTCCAATACTTAGGCCACCTGATGTGAAGAGCAGGTTCACTGGAAAAGACCCTGATGCTGGGAAAGATTGTGGGGCAGAAGGGGAAGGGGGCAACAGAGGATGAGATGGTCTGATGGCATCCCTGACTCGATGGGCATGAGTCTGAGTAAACTCCAGGAGATGGTGAAGGACAGGAAAGCCTGGCGAGGTGCAGCTCATGGGCTTGCAAAAATTTGGACACAACTAAGCAACCAAACAAGAACAAGAGTCAGTAAGATTAACTTCCTGAAGCCCATCTCCCCCAAATACAGCCAACCTGATCCCAGCCTCAGAATTCTGATAGACTCAGTTGTAGGTGGCCAAAGTATTGGAGTTTCAGCTTCAACATCAGTCCTTCCAGTGAACACTCAGGACTGATCTCCTTTAGGATGGACTGGTTGCATCTCCTTGATGTATTTTTCCATTACGATTTATCCTATGATTTTTGTTTTTTAGCTGGAGGATGATTGCTTTACAATGTTGTTACTAGTTTCTGCTGTACAACAATGTAAATTATATATAAGTGTGTATATATATATATATATCCCATTTATATTTATATATATATCCCATATGTATATTAATATAATCCCATATGCGTGTATATATATATATATATATATATATATATATATATATATGTCTCCCCTCCCTTGTGAGCCTTCCTTCTTCCCGTCACCTGCATCCCAGCCCTGCAGGTCGTCACAGCGCGTGGAGCTGAGCTCCCTGTGTTACGCAGCAGCTTCCCACCAGCTCTGTATTTTACATATGGTAGTGTATATATGTCAGTGCTACTCTCTCAATTATTTTCTTTTTTCTTTTCAAAGTAATTTCATGTTCAAAATTGATAGGAAGGTGCAGAAATGTCTCATATGCCCCTGACCCCACCCAGGCACCGTCTCCCTCATTTTCAACATCCCTTGTTGGATAAACATATGTATATTAAAAATATTTCTTCCCAGCATCTGTATTAAACCCTGATTCAGCACTCAAAGTATCTAATCTTTCCTTGAATATTTCAAAGCAGTGATACTTTCCACTTCTTCAAGAGTAAAACTTCTCTATTCTTTTCTCATCCTAGACATGTAAGGATCTGGAGCTGCCAAACTTTTTCTTTTAGTCAAGAAAGACATTTTCATCCGTTATTTTGATAATTTGCTGTGCAGTTGCTGTGCTCTAATCAGGGATTAATCCTCTCTCATAAACCTAATGAGTAGGTAAATTATTAATGCACACTGAAAAATTAAACTCCTCATATCCTCTCACCTTGTCTGTATGACAGGCAGTATCGTTGGAGAAGCACGTGCTGCTTTGCTATAGTTTCTGCTTTCAAATCAGAGAGGAGATCCTCAGGAATAGCCAGTGTGGCTGCTCTGAGCAAGGTCATTCTACCCAGCTTTAGCCTCACTCTGAGCAGAGAATCTTTTTTGTGTTTTCTGTTCTTCTTAAAGAATTCTTTCTGTGTGGCTTTTTGCACTGGTGTCACTAATGACCCAATACACACCCCTCCGTAGTTTTTCAGTTTATGACCCTAAAGGCTGTGCATCTTATTTCTAGTGGATTCTCTCTCTTACCCTTACTTCTTTCGTCATACCCCATAGTGGCCTCTCCCAGACTGCACCACCTCAAGTGACTTTAACCATAAGGATCCTCACTCTAAGTTAAATAGTGTATTCAAAAGCAGAGACATCATTTTCCCGACCAAGGTCCGTATAGTCAAAGCCATAGTTTTTCCAGGAATCATGTATGGATGTGAGAGTTGGACCATAAAAAAGGCTAAGTGCTGAAGAGATGATGCTTTTGAACTTTGGCATTGGAGAAGAATCTTGAGAGTCCCTTTGGACTGCAAGGAGATCCAACCAGTGAATCCTAAAGGAAATTAACCCCAGATAGTCACTGGAAGGACTGATGCTGAAGCTGAAGCTCCAATACTTAGGCCACCTGATGTGAAGAGCAGGTTCACTGGAAAAGACCCTGATGCTGGGAAAGATTGTGGGGCAGAAGGAGAAGGGGGCAACAGAGGATGAGATGGTCTGATGGCATCCCTGACTCAATGGACATGAGTCTGAGTAAACTCCAGGAGATGGTGAAGGACAGGGAAGCCTGGCGAGTTGCAGCTCACGGGCTTGCAAAAATTTGGACACAACTAAGCAACCAAACAAGAACAAGAGTCAGTAAGATTAACTTCCTGAAGCCCATCTCCCCCAAATACAGCCAACCTGATCCCAGCCTCAGAATTCTGATAGACTCAGTTGGTCTCCATGGCACTTGGGAACCGTTTCACAAATGTGATTCTGAAAGTGGTCACACTTTGACAAACACTCGTCCAGTCTGTCAGGACGAGTTCTGTCTGCTCTCCCTGTGGTAGTGTACACTTGTTGACACTGTGTGTTGCTGCTTCAGCAAAACTCAGAAGGGGGAAGGCAGAGTGGCTGGGGAGGAAAACTGAAAGACAAATATTATTTTACTTTTAACTGGAGGATAGTTGCTTTACAAAGTTGTGCTGGTTTCTACTGTACACCATTGTGTATCGGCCATATACATATATCCCGACCCTCTTGAGCCTTCCTCTCACCCCTCTAGGTCATCAGAGAGTGCGGGCTGGGTCCCCTTTGTTGTATAGCAGCTTCCCACTAGCTAGCTATCTTAGACAAGGTCATCTATGTATGTTAATGATACTCTCTCAATTCATTCCACCCTCTCCGTCTGCATCTCTATTCTTGCCCCGGAAGCACACATTTTCTAACAAAAGTTTGAATTCTAGAAAAGTTTCCCAACTTACCATCTTTTAGAAGATGAGTAAATTGTACCTTTTTTACTGAAAAGACACAATGGTGATGAAGTGAAGCTGATTAGCTCACTCTAGAGCCTTGATTAGACACCTGCCCCCACCCCCACCCTTTTGATATTCCATTCAGAGTGACTCTGGCATGATCAGGGAGGGTGTGATCTGTGGACCCGTGTGCATATTATTTAGTGACAAAATGCTTCAACCCTGACCTCAAAAACCTCATCTTTGATTGATAAGGTCACTGCTAATGAATTATTGCTTTGATATTTGTTCTTGTTACTCAACATTTAGGAATAACTTCTGATTTGAATATTACATTTATTGAATAAAATCCCATTTTTGCATGTTCAAATGTTGGAATTTAGTAAAATGGAATAATTACAGTATTGCCGTTACTTCTGCATCAAAATACTGGACAGTTACAATAACTGTTCACTTCGATGATGCTAAATTTCTAGGGCAGAATGTTATAAGCTTTGGGAAGGCATCAGTAATTGAGCTTATTTAAGGGATTCTTGCAGAAAAGGCGATGGCACCCCACTCCAGTACTCTTGCCTGGAAAATTCCATGGACAGTGGAGCCTGGTAAGCTGCAGTCCATGAGGTCGCTAAGAGTCGGACACGACTGAGCAACTTCCCTTTCACTTTCCACTTTCACACCTTGAAGAAGGAAATGGCAACCCACTCCAGTGTTCTTGCCTGGAGAATCCCAGGGATGGGGGAGCCTGGTGGGCTTCTGTCTATTGGGTTGCACAGAATCAGACACTTCTGAAGCAATTTAGCAGCAGCAAGGAATTCTTGAGTTTGGATTGGTAATCCCATCTGGGTTTCTGCCTGTGTCTGTAGGTGTGGCTTATATTCAAAGGACATTTTGAGCTCCAGAGACAGCCAGACAGGGAAGACTAGACACCAGAAAAATGAAGTCCTCTAGTCGGTAAAGAATCTGCCTGTAATGCAGGAGACCCAGGTTCTATTCCTGGGTTAGAAAGATCCCTGGTAGAAGGAAGTAGCAACCCACTCCAGTATTCTTGACCTGGAAAATCCCATGGACAGAGGAACCTGGCGGGCTACAATCCATGGGGTCGCAAGAGTCGGATACGACTTAGTGACTAAACCACCACCTAAAACCCCAACCTTTCATGAGGATGAATGGATGGGTGGGGAATTGCTATTTCAGAATTTTTCTAAACAAATGCGGAAGATATCCAGCCAAACAAGGGAACATTCTGTTTATAGCACTTGACAATTCAGTTGCCAATTAGTGTCAAAGTGGTCCAGCAAGGTAGGATCTTGGCCACAGTTATAGGGCACCAGCTGAATGATGGGGATTTAGTCAACATGACTCCAGCCTTCAGTGGGCTAGAAAAATTAATGAAGGGATCCCATATTTAAAGTATTTCCTGGAGGATCTGAGAGTCATATTTTTTTCTTTGGCCTCCTAATAATCGTTAAACCAATAGCAAATTAGTCTGTACTAGCCCAATATATTTTAGATCTTTTTTCCAAGCAAGATGATGGTAAGATTCATAAATTCGATAAAAGTAAAGTTGAACATTTTCTGCTCTATATATCATTCTGCATTCAAGAATGGATTGGACATTAAACTGGTACAACTTGGGCCCTATCCTAAAGTTCTTTACAAAATTAGCATTTAGTGTCAGTTATATATTTTCTCAATGATTCTTCGAACTTTCAAATTATCCCCTCTTCATCTTTTCTGAAAATCAGGTTATGTAGAGACAAATTTTCTGTATAAGTACAAAATGTGAACCTGTATTAGGATATAAGAGAAAAGCCAATGAACCAAATATTGAACATGAGGTCACAGTAGGGCTATCCAGAGGCTAAATTAGTGATGTTATATGAGTTACTGACTGTGTTCCCCTAAAGATGGATTGATTCTCTTCTCTGCACTTAAAATCCTCCCATGTCTTCTCATTTCCAACTGCTTATCATGTTGGATGAGGTTCTGCTTGACCTGGCTTTGAGTGTCCACGGTCCTCAGCTTCTTCCACTTTATCAGACACGTGGGATTTCCTCTCTTCTTTGAACTTGTTGAACTCCTTCCAGCCTCCAGGCCTTTGTACTTCCTGGTTTCTCAGCTTCCCCGATCTTTAAATGGCTCTGTCTTTCTTGGCAATCAACTATTGAGGGCTCCCTCATGGCTCTGAGGGTAAAGCATCTGCCTGCAATCCGGGAGACCTGAGTTCAGTCCCTGGGTCAGGAAGATCCCCTGGAGAAGGAAATGGCAACCCACTCCAGTATTCTTGCCTGGAAAATCCCATGGATGGAGGAGCCTGTGGGCTACAGTCCATGGGGTCACAAAGGGCCAATCAACTATTGGCTCAGTGCTATTTGAGAGGCCTCCTCTGACCATCCCTTTGAGAGGTGTAGCCCTCTTTCAGTTACTTTCTGCCATATCAACCTCTTCTCAATCCCCACATAGCACATCACACGACTCACACATTTCACAGACTGTATACTGTGTGCTTTTGTGCTCAGCTGCTCAGTCATGTCTGAGTCCATGTGACCCCATGGACTGCAGCCTGCCAGGCTTCTCTGGCCGTGGAATTTCCCAGGCGAGAATACTGGACTGGGTTTCTATTTCTTCGTCCAGAGCATCTTCCTGACCCAGGAATCAAACTTGCGTCTCCTGTGTCTCCTGCACTGGCCGGTGAATTCTTTACCACTGAGCCGCCTGGGAAGCCCAAGTATCTGTGTACCTTTAGCTTCTTTTGTTTATTGTCTGATTGGCCCCTTGACTGTAAGCTCCATCTGTGCAGGTGCCTCTCCCATATTTTACTGTTGTTATTCACTGCTGAACCCAAAGAACACAAACAATGTCTAGCACTTGGTAGGTACCCAATACATATTTATTGAATAATTAATTAAAAGTGACCTAAGTTCTAGTAAAAGACAGCTGGCTGGACGTGGTATACAAGGATAGGAAAAGGGAGGAAGTTGAGTAAAGCATCTCATTTAAATTTTCAATAATTCAGAATTCTCAGCTATAAAATGTATGCATCACAACTGACTGATTTTACAAGCTTACACTAAGGAATCACCATTCATGAATAAGTGTTTTGTAAATTCAGGATTCCTGATTACAGACTGTAAGACTGATAATCCATAAAGATGTGATAGAAGGGATGATATGAAAGTCTGGAGAATTATTTAGGAAATATATAAGTGCTCAGTCGTGCGTGCTCAGTTGCTCAGCTGTGTCCAACTCTTTCTGACTCCATAAACTATAGCCCACAAGCCTCCTCTGTTCATGGAATTCTCCAGGCAAGAATTCGGGAGTGGGTTTCAGGATTCCTGATTACAGACTATAAGACTGATAATCCAAAAAGATGTGATAGAAGGGATGATATGAAAGTCTAGAGAATTATTTAGGAAATATATGAGTACTCAGTCATATGTGCTCAGTTGCTCAGCCATGTCCAACTCTGTGACTCCATGAACTGTAGCCCACAAGCCTCCTCTGTTCATGGAATTCTCCAGGCAAGAATTTGGGAGTGGGTTGCCATTTCCTTCTCCAGGGGATCTTCCCAACCCAGGGACTGAACGTGGGTCTCCTGCATTGCAGGGAGATTTTTTATCCACTGAGCTACAAGGGAAGGCATATATATATATATGCCTGTATATGTATATGCATACCTATATATATATATCAGTTCAGTTCAGTCACTCAGTCGTGTCTGACTCTTTGCAACCCCATGAATCACAGCATGCCAGGCCTCCCTGTCCATCACCAACTCCCAGAGTTCACTGAGACTCATGTCCATCCAGTCAGTGATGCCATCCAGCCATCTCATCCTCGGCCGTCCCCTTCTCCTGCCCCCAATACCTCCCAGCATCAGAGTCTTTTCCAATGCATCAACTCTTCTCATGAGGTGGCCAAAGTACTGGAGTTTCAGCTTTAGTATCATTCTTTCCAAAGAAATCCCAGGGCTGATCTTCAGAATGGACTGGTTGGATCTCCTTGCAGTCCAAGGGACTCTCAAGAGTCCTCTCCAACACCACAGTTCAAAAGCATCAGTTCTTTGATGCTCAGCCTTCTTCACAGTCCAACTCTCACATCCATACATGACTACAGGAAAAACCATAGCCTTGACAAGACGAATGCCTATATATATGTGTGTATATATATACACATATATATATTATATAGAGAAGGAAATATATAACTGATGCTAAAGCTAAATGCTATTGATATAAAGAAAGGTACGACAGGTTCAAAGCTGTACTGATTTAAGGTCCATTTCATTCTTGAGTTCAAGTGATCTGTCTATGATGTTCAACTTTACTTTTGCAGTGTTTGTGAAACTTATCATCATCTTGTTTGGAAAAAGTCTAAACTTTATTGAGCCAGTGGTAATTCTAACTTACTATTGATCCTGATCATTAGGAGGCCACAGATAAGAAGAGAAAAATCCAGGTTATTTTAAAATTTTTTGTTTTGGAAATTATAATTCTGTTTCCTCAAAACAGTCATAAATCAGCACTATTGCATGACGGCAGTTTCTATACCATGAGGAGTTCCAGCATATCGGCTCTTACGAATGAATGATCTCTATGCTGGATTCTACTTTTGTATATTGCAAGGATTCTTTGTTCAATTAACAATATGGAATTAAAACTTACTATAGTGCATCTGAGGTGATTGATATTTCTCCCAGCAATCTTGATTCCAGTCCAGCATTTCTTCCAGTCCAGCATTTCTTATGATGTACTCTGCATATAAGTTAAATAAGCAAGGT
>SJYC01035561.1:0-19519 GCA_006408675.1 Madoqua kirkii
TTCCTTATAATATAATTATAGAATTATTATATACTGTAATATGTATCATTCTATGTCAGTTCTATAACAACCTTTATATATATAAACCTATATAATATATATATTGTATTATATTTTATATTTATATATATAGTATATATTACATAAAATACAGAGAAATACCAGAGTGAACAAATGAAAAGGATTGACCATGGCCCTTGTTCACCCCTTTCTCTATAAAACTGTATTAAAATTACTTTGTTGCTGAATTGTTATCTATATTATTTCCATATATCCTTGATCACTGATCAGTGACCAATGCAAAGAAATAGAAGAAAACAATAGAATGGGAAAGACTAGAGAATTCTTCAAGAAAATAAGAGATACCAAGGCAACATTTCATGCAAATATGTGCACAATAAAAGACACAAATAGTATGGATCTAACAGAAGTAGAAAAGGTGGCAAGAATACATAGAACCATACAAGAAATATTTTCATAACCCAGATAACCACGATAGTGTGATCACTCACCAAGAAGCAGACATCCAGGAATGTGAAGTCAAGTGGGCCTTGGGAAACATCACTATGAACAAAGCTAGTTCAGTTCAGTTCAGTTGCTCAGTCGTGTCTGACTCTTTGTGATCCCATGAACCGCAGCACGCCAGGCCTCCCTGTCCATCACCATCTCCCGGAGTTCACTCAGACTCATGTCCATCGAGTCAGTAATGCCATCCAGCCATCTCATCCTCTGTCATGCTCTTTTTCTCCAGCCCCGGATCCCTCTCAGCATCAGAGTCTTTTCCTGTGAGTCAACAAAGCTAGTAGAAGTAATGGAATTCCAGTTGAGCTATTTCAAATCCTGAGAGGATGCTGTGAACGTGCTGCAGTCAATATGCCAGCAAATTTGGAAAATTCAGCAGTTTCCACAGAACTGGAAAAGGTCAGTTTTCATTCCAATGCCAAAGAATGGTCAAACTACCACACAGTTGCACTCATCTCATGTGCTAGCCAAATAATGCTCAAAATTCTCCAAGCCAGGCTTCAACAGTATGTGAACCATGAATTTCAAGATTATTCAAGGTGCATTTAGAAAAGGCAGAGAAACCGGAGATTCATCCACTGGATCATTGAAAAAGCAAGAGAGTTCTAGAAAAATATCTAATTCTGCTTTATGGATTATGCCAAAGCCTTTGATTTTGTGGATCAAAACAACCTGTGGAAAATTCTTCAAGAGATGGGAATACCAGACCACATAACCTGCCTCATGAGAAATCTGTATGCAGGTCAAGAACAACAGTTAGAACTGGACATGGAACAACAGACTGGCTCCAAATTGGGAAATGAGTATGTCAAGGCTATTTTATCACTCTACTTATTTAACTTATATGCAGAGTACAACATATGAGATTCTGAGCTGAATGAAGCACAAGCTAAAATCAAGATTACCAAGAAAAATATCAATAACCTCAGATATGCAGATAACACCATCCTTATGGCAGAAATTGAAGAACTAAAGAGCCACTTGAGGAAAGTGAAAGAGGAGAGTAAAAAAGTTGATTTAAAGCTCAACATTCAGAAAATTAAGATCATGGCATCTGGTTCCATCCCTTCATGGCATATAGATGAGGAAACAATGGAAACAATGACAGACTTTATTTTTGGGGGGAGGACCTCCAAAATCACTGCAGATGATGACTGCAACCATGGAATTAAAAGATGCATACTTTTTTGAATCAAGTTATGACCGATCTAGACAGAGTATGAAAAAGCAGAGACATTAATTTGCCAAGAAATTTCTGTCTAGTAAAAGCTATGGTTTTTCCTGTAATCATGTATGGATGTGAGAGTTAGACTATAAAGAAAGATGTGTGCCAAATCATTGATGCTTTTGAACTGTTGTGTTGGAAAAGACTCCTGAGAGTCTCTTGGACAGCAAGAAGATCCAACCAGTCCATCCTAAAGAAATCAGTGCTGAATATTCATTGGAAGGACTGATGCTAAAGCCGAAGCTCCAATATTTGGTCACCTGACATGCAGAGCTGACTCATTTGCAAAGACCCTGATGCTGGGAAAGATTGAGGGCAAGAGGAGAAGGGGATGTTAGAGGATGAGATGGTTGGATGGCAACACTGAATCGATGGACATGGGTTTGGGTGTACTCCAGGAGTTGGTGATGAACAGAGAGAACTAGCTTGGGGCACTTCATGGGGTCACAAAGAGTCGGACACGACTGAGGGACTGAACTGAACTGAACTGAACTGTTATATCTATCCTTATCCATCTATCTAACTACATTCTTGTCATTATATTTAGCAAAGATTAAAATTGGTTTTTATTAATTTTTAAAAATGTTTTCCATATGGCTTTTATTTTTAAATTTGTTAATGTGGTGAATTACACTGATTGATTTGCGGACATTGAAGAATCCTTGCATCCCTGGGATAAAGCCCACTTGATCATGGTGTATGATCTTTTTTAATGTGTTGCTGGATTCTGATTGTTGGAATTTTGTTAAGGATTTTTGCATCTATGTTTATCAGTGATATTGGCCTGTAGTTTTCTTTTCTTGTGGCAACTTTGTCAGGTTTTGGTATTAGGGTGATGGTGGCCTCACAGAATGAGTTTGGAAGTTTACCTTCCTCTGCAATTTTCTGGAAAAGTTTGAATAGGGTAGATGTTAGCTCTTCTCTAAATTTTTTGATAGAATTCAGTCATGAAGCTGTCTAGACCCTAGCTTTTATTTGCTGGAAGATTTCTGATTACAGTTTCAATTTCCGTGCTTGTGATGGGTCTGTTAAGATTTTCTATTTCTTCCTAATTTAGTTTTGGAAAGTTGTACTTTTCTAAGAATCTGTCCATTTCTTCCACGTTGTCCATTTTATTGGCATATAATTGCTGATAGTAGTCTCTTATGATTCTTTGTATTTATGTGTTGTCTGTTGTGATCTCTCCATTTTCATTTCTAATTTTGTTGATTTGATTTTTCTCCCTTTGTTTCTTGATGAGTTTGGCTGATGGTTTGTCAATATTATTAATCCTTTCAAAGAACCAATTTTTTGCTTTGTTGATTTTTGCTATGGTCTCTTTTGTTTCTTTTGCATTTATTTCTGCCTTAATTTTTAAGATTTCTTTCTTTCTACTAACCCTGAGTTTCTCCATTTCTTCCTTTTCTAGTTGCTTTAAGTGTAGAGTTGGGCTATTTATTTGACTTTTTTCTTGTTTCTAGAGGTATGCCTGTATTGCTATGAACTTTCTTCTTAGCACTGTTTTTATAGTGTCCCACAGGTTTTGGGCAGTTGTGTTTTCATTTTCATTTGTTTCTATGCATATTTTGATTTCTTTTTTAATTTCATCTGTGATTTTTTGGTTATTCAGCAGCATGTTGTTCAGCCTCAATATGTTGGAATTTTGAATAGTTTTTCTCCTTTAATTGATATATAATCTTACTGCATTATGTTCAGAAAAGATGCTTGGAATGATTTCAATATATTTATTTATTTATTTATTTTGAATTTAGCAAGGTTAGATTCATGGCCCAGGATGTGATCTATCCTCAAGAAGGTTCCGTGAGCACTTGAGGAAAAGGTGAAATTCAGTGTTTTAGACACTGAATCTATCTATCCTGTAGATATCAGTTAGGTTTAACTGATCTATTGTATCATTTAAAGTTTGTGTTTCTTTGTTAATTTTCTGTTCAGTTGATCTGTCCATAGGTGTGAGTGGGGTATTAAAGTCTCCCATTATTATTGTGTCATTGTTAATTTCCCCTTTCATACTTGCTAGCATTTGTCTTACATATTGTGGTGTTCCTATGTTGGGTGCATATATATTTATAATTGTTATATCTTCTCCTTGGATTGATGCTTTGATCTTTATGTAGTGGACTTCTTTGTCTCTTTTCACAGCCTTTGTTTTAAAGTCTATTTTATCTGATATGAGTATAGCTACTCCTGCTTTCTTTTGGTCTCTATTTGCATGGAATATCTTTTTCCAGCCCTTCATTTTCAGTCTGTATGTGTCCCTTGTTTTGAGGTAGGTCTCTTGTAGACAACATATGTAGGGGTCTTATTTTCCTATCTATTCAGCCAATCTTTGTATTTTGGTTGGGGCATTCAACCCATTTATGTTTAAGGTAATTATTGATAAGTATGACCCCATTGCCATTTATTTTATTGTTTTGGGTTTGGGTTTATACACCCTTTTTGTGTTTCCTGTCTAGAGAATATCGTTTAGCAATTGTTGGAGAGCTGGTTTGGTAGTGCTGAATTCTCTCAGCTTTTGCTTGTCTGTAAAACTTGATTTCTCCTTCATGTTTGAATGAGATCCTTGTTGGGTAAAGTAATCTGGGCTATAGGTTATTTTCTGTCATCACTTTAAGTATATCTTGCCCTTCTCTCCTGGCCTGAAGTGCTTGTATTGAAAGATCTGCAGTTATCCTTATGGGAATCCCCTTGTGTGTTATTTGGTGTGTTTCCCTTGCTGCTTTTAATATTTGTTCTTTATGTTTGATCTTTGTTAATTTGATTAATATGTGTCTTGGGGTGTTTCGCCTTGGGTTTATTCTGTTTGGGACTCTTTGGGTTTCTTGGACTTGGGTGATTATTTTCTTTTCCATTTTAGGGAAGTTTTCAACTTTTATCTCCTCAAGTATTTTCTCATGGTCTTTCTTGTTGTCTTCTTCTGGGACTCATATAATTTGAATGTTGGAGTCCTTCATATTGTCCTGGATGTCTCTGAGATTGTCTTCATTTCTTTTAATTCATTTTTCTTTTTTCCTCTCTGATTCATTTATTCCTACCATTCTATCTTCTATTTCACTAATCCTATCTTTTGCCTCCGTTATTCTACTATTTGTTGCCTCCAGAGGGTTTCTGATCTCATTTGTTGCATTATTCATTATACACTGACTCTTTTTTAATTCTTCTAGGTCCTTGTTAAACCTTTCTTGCATCTTCTCAATCCTTATCTCCAGAGTATTTATCTGTGATTCCATTTTGATTTCAATATTTTGGATCATTTTCACTAACATTATTTGGAATTCTTTATCAGGTAGATTTTCTCCCTCTTTCTCTTTTGGTTGATTTGGTAGGTATTCACCTGTTCCTTTACCCGCTGGGTATTCCTCTGTCTCTCCATCTTGGTTATATTACTGCATTTGGCGTGGTCTTCCTGTATTCTGGCAGTTTGTGGAGTTCTCTTTATTATGGAGATTATGATTATGTCATTATCTCAATGTATGCAGAAAAAGCCTTTGACAAAATTCAACATCCATTTATGACAAAAACTCTCCAGAAAGCAGGAATAGAAGGAACATACCTCAACATAATAAAAGCTGTATATGACAAACCCACAGCAAACATTATCCTCAATGGTGAAACATTGAAAGCATTTCCCCTAAAGTCAGGAACAAGACAAGGGTGCCCACTTTCACCGTTACTATTCAACATAGTTGTGGAAGTTTTGGCCACAGCAATCAGAGCAGAAAAAGAAATAAAAGGAATCCAAATTGGAAAAGAAGAGGTAAAACTCTCACTGCTTGCAGATGACATGATCCTCTACATAGAAAACCCCAAAGACTCCACCAGAAAATTATTAGAGCTAATCAATGAATATAGTAAAGTTGTAGGATATAAAATCGCGACACAGGAATCCCTTGCATTCTTATATACTAATAATGAGAAAGTAGAAATATAAATTAAGGAAACAATTCCATTCACCATTACAATGAAAATAATGAAATACTTTGGAATATATCTATCTAAAGAAACTAAAGACCTATATATAAAAAATTATAAAACACTAATGAAAGAAATCAAAGAGGACACTAATAGATGGAGAAATATACCATGTTCATGGATCAGAAGAATCAATATAGTGAAAATGACTATACTACACAAAGCAATCTACAGATTCAATGCAATCCCTATCAAGCTACCACCGGTATTTTTCACAGTGCTAGAACAAAAAATTTCAAGATTTGTATGGAAATACAAAAAACCTTGAATAGCCAAAGCAATCTTGAGACAGAAGAATGGAACTGAAGGAATCAACCTGCCTGACTTCAGGCTTTACTACCAAGTCACAGACATCAAGACAGTATGGTACTGGCACAAAGATAGAAATGTAGATCAATGGAACAAAATAGAAAGCCCAGATATAAATCCACACAGGTATGGACACCTAATCTTTGACAAAGGAGGCAAGAATATATAATGGATTAAAGACAATCTCTATAACAAATGATGCTGGGAAAACTGGTCAAACACTTGTAAAAGAATGAAACTAGAACACTTTCTAACATCATTCACAAAAATAAACTTAAAATGGATTAAAGATCTAAACATAAGACCAGAAAATATAAACTCCTAAAGGAGAACATTGGCAAAACACCCTCCGACATAAATCACAGCAGGATCCTCTATGATCCACCTCCCAGATACTGGAAATAAAAAGAAAAGTAAGCAAATTGGATCTAATTAAAATTAAAAGCTTCTGCACAACAAAGGAAACTATAAGCTAGGTGAAAAAACAGTCTTTGGAATGGGAGAAAATAATAGCAAATAAAACAACTGACAAAAAAACTAATCTCAAAAATATACAAGCAACTCCTACAGCTCAATTCCAGAAAAATAAATGACTCAATAAAAAAATGGGCCCAAGAACTAAATAGACATTTCTCCAAAGATGACATACGGATGGCTAACAAACACATGAAAAGATGCTCAACATCACTCATTATTAGATAAATGCAAATCAAGACCACAATGAGGTACCATTTCACGCCAGTCAGAATGGCTGCAATCCAAAAGTCTACAAGCAATAAATGCTGGAGAGGGTGTGGAGAAAATGGAACTCTTTTACACTCTTGGTGGGGATGCAAACTAGTATAGCCACTATGGAGAACACTGTGGAGATTCCTTAAACGACAGGAAATAGAACTGCCTAATGACACAGCAATCCCACTGCTCAGTATACACACCGAGGAAACCAGAATTTAAAGAGACATGTGTATCCCAATGTTCATTACAGCACTGTTTATAATAGTCAGGACGTGGAAACAATCTAGATGTCCATCAGCAGACGAATGGATAAGAAAGCTGTGGTACATATACACAATGGAGTATTACTCAGCTGTTAATACATTTGAATCAGTTCTAATGAGGTGGATGAAACTGGAGCCTATTATACAGAGTGAAGTAAGCCAGAAAGAAAAACACCAATACAGTATACTAACACATATATATGGAATTTAGAAAGATGGTAATGATAGCCCTGTATGTGAGACAGCAAAAGAGACATAGATGTATAGAACAGTTTTTTGGCCTCTGTGGGAGAGGGAGAGGGTGGGATGATTTGAGAGAATGGCATGGAAACATGTATACTATCATGGAGGAAGTGAATCACTCATCTAGATTCGATACAGGATATGGGATGCTTGGGGCTGGTGCACTAGGATGACCCAGAAAGGTGATATGCGGAGGGTGATGAAAGGGCGGTTTAGGGTTGGGAACTCATGTACATCTGCGGTAGAGTCATGTCAAGTTATGGCAAAACCAATACAGTATTGTAAATTAAAAAAATATATAATAAAAATAAAATAAATCAAGGGGCAAAGAGAAAAAAAATTAAAATAAAATTAAAAAAAAAAAAACACGATGTTTTCCAAACAAAGTGAACAGACAGTTTACCAAATGGGAGAAAATATTTGCAAATTATATATTTGATAGTAAACCTGTATCCAGAATATACAATAAATTGTGACAACCTAATAATAATAATAAAAGAAAAAAACTACCCTAATTTAAAAATTGGCAATGAACTTCAATGGACATTTCTCCAAGAAAGATATATGAAAGGCAGCCCATAATTGTATAGAAAGATGCTCCACACTATTTGTAAGTAGAGAGGTACAAATTGAAACCACGATGAGATATTGCTGCACACCCTGCTGGTGGGGCTGTAAAGTGGTGCAGTCACTTTGATAAACTGTGTAGCTGTTACTCAAACGATTGACTATAGAATTGTCAAATAAACCAGAAATTCTACTGCTAGATATATACACTCAATAGAAATGAAAACACTTGTCCATCCAAAATTTTATACTTGAGTGTTTAGAGCAGCATTACTTGTAACAGGCTAAACATAGAAATGACTTAAATGTCCGTCGACTAAAAAGAAACATAAACAGATGCAGTTTAACCATACTATGAAATAATGTTGGGCCATAAAAAGGAGTGGAAGACTAACACATGCTACACATGGTAGCCTGGAAAACATCATGCTAGCCAAAAAAATCAGTTATAAGAGACCATATATTACATAACTCCATTTATCTGAAATTTCACAAAAAGGAAACCTTCTGAATGAAAGTAGATTAAGAGAGAAAGTAGATTAGTGTTTGCTTAGGGCTAAGAGTTGGGGAGATAATTGTGTGAGAACCAAAAAGTTGGGATTTCTTTTTGAGGAAAGGAAAAGAGTAAAGAGCATATTTAAATAAAATATTTTAGAATTCCTACATCTATGACATATAAAAATTCCTATGTTTATGAATGTACTAAAAGCCAATGAATTGTACAAGAGGTGAATAGTATGTTATAGCACTTATATTTTAATAGAATTGTTTTAAAAAGTTTAGTTAAGTATATCTAAAACCAATACAGTATTATAAAATAAAAAAAAGTAAAATAAAAAAAATAATATCTATAAGTATGGGGAAGGAAATGGCAACCCACTCCACTACTCTTGCCTGGAGAATCCCATGGACAGAGGAGCTTGGCAGGCTGCAGTGCATGGGGTCACAAGAGTCAGACATGACTTAGCGACTAAACCATCACCACAGTCTATAAGTAAAAAGTACATCCAAGTGAATGAAAATTGTGATATAAACTTGGAATCAACCCATGAAGCATAACAAAAGCTCTACAAATATGAGACAAACATAAAGCTGGCCGAACTCAGGCTAACAAGGCAGGAGAACAAGAACTCCTGACACTTCAGTATCTGTACAAGAGGGGGAAAAATAAAAACATAAATAGAAAACTATGAAACCTGATTTCTGTGGGGAGAAACATGAGATGCATTGTGTATATGTTCTGTTTTTAATAAGAATTATGCAATGATTTATGGCAAATAGAAAAGGAAAAAGTGGAATCAGTGACAAATTTTATTTTCTTGGGTTCCAAAATCACTGCAGATGGTGATTGCAGTCATGAAATTAAAAGATGCTTTCTCTTTGGAAGGAAAGCCATGACAAACCTAGGCAGTCTATTGAAAAGTAGAGACATCACTTTGCTGACAAGTGTTCATATGTACAATCAATGCTATGGTTTTTCCAGGAGTTAGCTTTGAATATGTGAGAGCTGGACTGTAAAGAAGGCTGTGCACTGAAGAACTGATGCTTTCAAATTGTGGTGTTGGAGAAGACTCTTGAGAGTCCCTTGGACAGCAAAGAGATTAAATCAACCCTTAATATCATTGGAAGGTTGATTCTGAAGTTGAAGCTCCAATACTTTGGCCCCCTGATGCAGAGAGCCAATTCACTGGAAAAGACTCTGATGCTGGCAAAAACATTGAGGCAGGAGGAGAAGGGGGTGACAGAGGATGTGATGTTTAGATAACATCACTGATTCAATGTATATGAATCAGGATAAACTATGGGAAATAGTGGAGGGGAAAGTAGCCTGACATTTTGAGGTGGCCAATCTGCAGTCCATTGGGATCACAAAGAGCCACACATAGCTACTGAACAACAAAAATAGAACAGTTTAGTGCTTCAAGCTATTTGCACATATAATTTGATCTAAAGGTAAACAGACAGCTCAGAAAAAAAATTCCAGGGCAATATTTCTCAATCTCAGAGGCACTGGCATTTGGGGCCAGATCATACTTTTCTGTGGGCGTCCTGTGCCTGGTATGGTATTTTGCAGGATCCCAAGCCTCTACTCATCAGATGTAAGTAATATCCTCAGCTCTTTCCATGAACCCAACTAAATACTTTCTCTAATGTACCTGGGGTGGGGTAGGGACAGCAAAGGTTGCCTCTAACTGGAGACCACTGATCTACATTAATTTCTAGTGTCAACTAACCAAATGAAACTCATCTTTTGGAGCATGAGAAGAACAGCATATTTAATGTTTATGAACATCACTTTTAATTAGTCAACATATTGATTTACCAGTGAAGGCATGTAAGTTACAGCCATTTCTCATGGCTGTCTGAAACTCTCCAGCAGAAACTCCAGAAGAGTGATGTTTGCCAAGGGTCTTTAACCACTATCCAAAATGACACCCGTGACACGTTGGAAAAGACCTTGATCCTGGGAGGGATTGGGGACAGGAGGAGAAGGGGATGACAGAGGATAAGATGGGTGGATGGCATCACCAACTTCATGGACATATGTTTGGGTAAACTCTGGGAGTTGGTGGGGCTTCCCTGGTGGCTCAGAGGTTAAAGCGTCTTTCTCCAATGTGGGAGATCTGAGTTCCATCCCTGGGTAGGGAAAATCCCCTGGAGAAGGCAATGACAATCCACTCCAGTATTCTTGCCTGGAGAATCCCATGGACGGAGAAGCCTAGTAGGTTACAGTCCACGGGGTTGCAAAGAGTCGGACACGACTGAGCGACTTCACCTTCACCTTCCTTCACCTTCACCTGGGAGTTGGTGATGGACAGGGAGGCCTGGTGTACTGTGATTCATGGGGTTGCAAAGAGTCAGATATGACTGAGTGACTGCACTGAACTGAACCAGATTTTATTTTCAAATAGGATATGGGAAAATCTGTAGATACTTGGGAAAATACATTTTAAGAAATCTATACTCAATTACCTAAATGTACACTATGATGATGATATCATCTTAAGAGGTTTCTTAGCAATTAAAGTCTTTGCTATCCTTACAAAGGAATGTCTTATTAAGAAAAAAAAATAGCATAGAAACTTTCTGTTTTCAAAATTATATATTGGGGAATCATTACTTACCTATGGAATCCGGAGGAAATGAAAATGAATAAGTGATTGGGAAATAACATAGATTTCACTCTGTAGAATCCTTGGGTTGATAGCATCCACTTTCCACAACAATCAGACCCTCTCTGACTGCAGAAGCCTCCTCATTAGGTTTCTTTTCATGTCCTCAACATTCACTTGCTTGCCTTTCAGATCTAGAAATTAACTGCTGCTTGTCTTGGGTTTGGTATTTACTAGCCTCTACTTCCTGCACCTCTACTGACCAGCCAAGTGGGTATATAATGTAGCTGCCTTTTTATTGGATAACATGTTCCCACCTCCAAACTCGAAACCAAATCAATTATTTGGTTTCCTTTCAACACTATTTTTTGTTGTCAGGTGCTTTTCACTACATGTATGGATTGCCAGTAAAAACAGACAAAGGAGAAATTACATTAATATCCAAAGAGAAGAACATCTATGTTTGAATGTATGAAAGCTTAAATTACTTGAGAGTCTTCATAAAATCAATGTTGTCAGGGATTAAATATAAATCACGGCTTAGTCTCACCATTTCCTTAAGTGGAAAATTGCAGAAAGTAACATTAACAACCATTCTAGAAGAATAAAATATGCATCCCATTTACTGAAACAAAAACTAGCTACTTTTTCTTAAAAAAGCACTCATGTGAATTACATTTATTTTTTTATGATAATGAAAGAGAGTGGCCTTCCATCAATACTCTATCTGCAATTTTTCTGAACTGCAGGAATTGCTTTCTCCCTTTAAATGTCAAGTATAAAAATAAAACAAGACTGCTAGTGGGGATGTGAAATGGCATAAGTGCTGAGAACAGTTATGGTGGGTCTTCAAAAAGTTGAACAGAGTTACCATATGACTCAGCAATTCTATCCTAGGTAGATACATGAGAGAAATGAAAACAATGGACTAGACAATATATTATACCTGAATGTTTAGCAGAGCATTATTTATAAAGGTGGGAAAACCCCAAATATTCATCCATTGGCAAAAGATAAACACAAAGTGACATAGCCAAATCATGGTAAAATTTTGAATCATAGAAAGGAATTAAGTTCTGACTTGTGCGGGAACAAGGATGGCCTTAATGGCATTGAGAGATTCCAGTCACAAAAAACCATATGTTATATAAACCTTCTTACAAAGACAGTCCACAATAGGGAAATCTATATATAGAGAGAGCTGGACTATTAAGAAGGCTGAGCACCGACAAACTGCTTTTGAACTGTGGTGCTGGAAAAGACTCTCCTTGGACAGCAAAAAGACCAAATCAGTCAATCCTAAAGGAAATAAACCCTTAATATTAATTGGAAGGGCTGATGATAAAGCTCCAATACTTTGGCTACCTGATATGAGGAGCTGACTCATTGGAAAAGACGCTGATGGTGGGAAAGATTGAAGATGGGAGGAGAGGGGGACACCAAAGGACAAGGTGGTTGAATGGCATCACAGACTCAATGGACATGAGTGTGAGCAAGTTCCAGTAGACGGTGAAGGACAGGGAAGCCTGGCAGTGCTGCAGTCCATGGAGGCACAGAGTCAGACACAACTGAGCAACTGAACAGCAACAGCGAATATACACATATATATATGAAGTAGATGTATACTTGTTGGGGGGAGGGGAGCGAGAGGTGGGCGAGACGGTGATGGTTATAGGGTACAGGACTTCTTTTTGAAGCAATGAAAATATTTTCAAATTAATAATGGGTAGTGAGTACATCTATCTGTGAATGTACTAAAAGCTGCGGAACCTTACACTTTAAATAGGTGAATTCTATGGGATATAAATGATATGACGATAAAGATGTTCAGAGAGAGATCAACGGAGACGGAGAGGATGGGGAGAGAGATCCTTAGCCCCTCTCTCCAGAGCCAAAGTCTTGCTAGCAGTGAGAATATCAGGGGCTAGAAGTCACCACCTCCAGACAGTAGAGTGCAACAAGGCTTCTGCTGCGCCCGCTGGCTGACTTCATCCCAGACCCAGGGCGCTGTTCACATCTGCCACCAGGCAGTGGGATGTGGGTATTCACATGCCTTTGGGTGCAGGCTTCCTTTACATCCAGATGCCAACAGTCACGGGAGTCCTGGGCACTTCACCTGCAGCAGGTTTAGAGTCCCTGGGAACTTCTGGAAGCCGAGTCCCTCTTTGGGCCTCTCTCCTCTGCTGGCTCTCATGGGCAGTTACCTGAGCACGTCTGAGCCTGTGGCCCCCTCTTGCCCCACCCTAAGTGCTGGGTATGGCGTCAAGCCTCGAGCTCTCCACAGATGACAAGGGACTGGGGCCCCTCCTCGGAAGGTGACCCCAGGCTGTGAAAGCGCTTTCCTGCCAAGCCGCCCCTGGAGCCTGTCCTGGTGCCAAATGTTTCTGGCCCCTGGGATAGTGACATGAAACAGAGACACTCAAGTGTTCGGCACCCCTCAGGAACCTGGAGTCCTGTAACAGTCAAAATAGTGCCCCCTGAGTGAAGGGTGAGCCCTTGTGTATCCCGGTAGCGTGCACCCACCGAGGAGAGCCCAGACAAAGCCCAGACCCTTGTTCCAAGGAGATGGTGCTGCAGGCAATCCTCCTCTGCAAGAAAAGGGAAAGGAGATTTGACGGACCACTATGGTTTGAGATCTCTGAAATAGGTTATCTGCCTTCAAGGCCCTGATCAAAAAAAGAGAGTTCCCTTCCTTTGTTCCCAGGCCAGGGTCTCTGGATAGAAGTCTCCCCTCCTGGAACTACAATATTTGCAAGGAGGAGGCTCACCTCCAGCTTAAGGTCCAGCCTTCTGCGTCTGCCACCCAGCCTGCAGCAGGGACCGCATCAGCACAGGGCACAGAAATTCAGCTGGAAGCCGGGGAGAGGATGCAGTGCTTCTGAGGACTCTCACGGTCCTCCAGGGCATAAGAGCAAGCCAGTAGGGTCTCATTCAGCCCAGAGGATGCTCAGCCTTCCCGCTCCAGTTGATCCTGAGTCAGGACACTGATAGCCACCACCTGAGACTCAGACCCAAATATCTGTTCTCATCTTCCTGACCCCTACCTCGCTTACCCAACATGAGACTTTGCCACAGTATTGCTACGGTGTCAGCATTGCCAGGCCCCTAGAACCCTGTCCTTATTCTGCAGAGTCTGAGATTATTGATACCAAAACTCTTGAAGCCACCCCCCTCAACACCCTGTACCCCCCCCCCCACCACATACCTGCCCTTTCTTTCTTTCCTCTCCTTTCTTTTCAGGAAGGCATGCTTCTTTTTCACTTCCCCTGTTTGCCAGGTATGTAGAGTTAAATATTTGATTTCATAATAATAACAATAATATTTCTTAAAGATATTTTCATGTAAAAATAAAGGTAAAGTTTACTCCAGGCTATTTGGAGACTTGGAATTGGAGACAATTTCTATTTGTCTGAGGTCCATATGTAAGTCCAATTAGCAAGAGCAGTGAAAGAAAACTATTTGGTAAGTGACACACACTTTGATAAAGTCATGGAAGACATTGGGGTAAAGTGGTATGAGTTTGTTCTAAGGACCATGAGTTTGGGAAGAGAGAAGACTGATGGGGTTGATATTTTCAAACAGATCTTTCTGCCTATTATGTGGAGAGGGTACTGTTTACAGACAGAATTAAAACAGAAACAAGGGAAGCTCAGTGATGTACTCAGGCAAGAGAGAAAGATGGTTGGATCTGAGAGTGAAATAATGAATATGAATGATGATGAACCTGAGTTTAGGGCATTCTTGGAAGGTGGGTGTCCTGTTAGTGTACCAGATGACAGCATCAGCAAAGCAGATGACTCTTAGGGTCTTAGCTTATTGGATTAGAAACTGTGTATTGGGATGGGGTTGCCAATAGAGGAAATATTTGGAGAAATTAGAAGTGTTGTTTTGATCATATTTTCTTAAGTAATACATTATACATTGGTTTCACCTGTGCAGTTTGAAAACTCAGTGGAGAGTTTGAAGCTTGAGAAAGAAAAGTCATGAACATAGAAGCTCACACATACCATGTGTATGGTGCTTAAACCCAGGGCTACATGAGGTCACTTACACAGAAATATGGAGAAGGAGGCTCAAGATGGAACCTGCAGGGTGCCAATGCCCAGAGGGTGAAGGAAGGGGTAAGAGGAGGAGAGGAAGGCTGAAAGAGAACACCTGTTGAGGCAGAGCATTTATAAGCAGCAGGGACAATTTGGTGAGAATTTCAGATGGTGGGATTCATTAACCATGTTGGCGGCTGCTGAGAAGCTACATGAGGGACATCCTATCACTGGGTTGGAGAGGAGAGACTGAGTGATTGAGGTATAATTCTGAACTGATTTGGAAGATGATAGGAGACATGGATGGAGGGGACGGGGCTGAAGAAAACATTTCACGAATAGTAAGTTGTGAAGTAAAGCAAGCAAGTGGGAATGCTAGAAAGTTTTACTCTGTCTTTAATTTTAAGAAAAGATAGGGAGAATGTTTCACCAGTACAGTGACCTTCAGGGATACCTGTAGGAATGGACCCTGGTGCTGGTGGAGGGTGGGTGGCACTTAGAGGTGTGGCCAATGATAGCACCAGGGTGGGCAGTGGAGGGGTCAGGGAGGTTGACCTGGGACCTGAGGAGATCAGTCCACTCTCTTCTGCTCCGTCATGAGGCAAAAAGCAAGACTCAGCAAAGGGGGATGGGAGGGATATCTTTGATGCTTGAGGAAAAAGAAGTGCCAAAATAGAATTCTCAGACTTTGTCAGAATTCTCAGACTTTATCAAAGTCTCTTCAGAGTATGAGAAAAGGCAAAGGAACTCTTTCCAGCTTGGGTTATTACAGGGAATACAGGAAATAGGATTCACGTGTTTGTGTAGATTGTATTTTACCTAAACTAGTATGTCCAGTGGTCATGTATGGATGTGACAGTTGGACTGTGAAGAAAGCTGAGTGCTGAAGAACTGCTGCTTTTGAACTGTGATGTTGGAGAAGACTCTTAAGAGACCCTTGGACTGCAAGGAGATCCAACCAGTCCATTCTGAAGGAGATCAGCCCTGGGATTTCTTTGGAGGGAATGATGCCGAGGCTGAAACTCCAGTACTCTGGCCACCTCATGCGAAGACTTGACTCATTGGAAAAGACTCTGATGCTTGGAGCAGGAGGAGAAGGGGACAACAGAGGATGAGACGGCTGGATGGCATCACTGACTCGATGGATCCGAGTCTGAGTGAACCCCCGGAGTTCGTGATGGACAGGGAAGCCTGGCGTGCTGCGATTCATGGGGTTGCAAAGAGTTGGACATGACTGAGTGACTGAACTGAATAGAAACTAGTACAAGTGAAGATTGAGTGCACCATTAAAATAGTTAATTAAAATATGTTATAATAATTTGTTAATTATCACATTCCAAAAGTAGTTAATCAAAGGGAAAGAAGCAAGGAAGTTATGATATGTACAAGTGAGAAGTCTGAGAAACTGAATAAGTATTTTTGCATGTGTATAAATTTATATATATAATATATATATATATTATATATACACACGGATATAGATATATATAGATATATCAAGAGAGAGAGAGAGAAAGATTCAGGTAAACTCTATAAAGAACAAGCAGAATTCACTGACTCGACTATGGAGCTTAAGAAGTCTCAAGATGTATAGATGGCAAGCTGGTAACTCAAATGGGAGAGCTGATGGTGCAAGTTCCTATCCAAGTCTGAAAGTAGGAGAAAGATGTCCCAGCTCAGAGATAGACAGGCAAGACCAGAAACCTCTAACTCACTCTTCTGTTCTGTTCAGCTCTTCCCTGTGCTAGATGAGGCCCATGCACACTGAGAAGTACCATCTGCCTTACTCAGTCTATTCATTCAGATATTAATATCATTGAGAAACATCCTCACAGACATACCCAGGAGAAAAAGAAATAAAAGTTTAACCAAGTATCTGGGTACCTCATGGCCCAGTCAGGTTGACAGATAAAATGAATGTTTTTAAAGGAATGGTTTTCATTTGAGTCATGGAATCATAGCTGGTTAGGAAAGAAATTGATGCAGGAGACAGGTAATAAAAACTATGGGAAGAACTGAACTATTGAGGAGTCTGGATGAAGCTGAATATTTGTCCCATAAAAGTAACTAAAATAAGCTGAAAAGACTGAGTATACTTTTTCTTTTTTGAATATGTGATTTGAGAAGTTTAATGAGAGTCAGGGGTAGGAGAATGGACTAAGAGGACCAGAAATCTATCCATGTCCTAGAGGAGTACTGGGATGTTAAAATCAATATAAATTGTGACCATAACAGATGATGAATAAAGATTGTGGGGTAGGATTCAGAATTTTAGTGAATGAAGGGAATGTAATAGAAAAATAAGGTTGATGATAATTATAAGAGCAAGCCCGTGATTCCTAAGATCATGAGTTTCAAACTGAGAGGGAGTTTTTGAAGGACCAAAGGGAAGAGTTTGGAAGGAGTACACACGAAGGGCACATGTTCTGTGGCCATCTGCTGGGCTCTTGGGAGACTGGAGAAAGGGCACTCCCTTCAAGGTAAGAAGCAGAGTAGTGTCCGTGTTCACTGAGGGGAGGGACTTGCAGAGGACATCTCAGGAGTTCAGTTGTGTGGAGATTTTCTAAGGACTCACCTTGAGTTCCCAGGGCAGTTTCTAAGCAGAAGGGCGAAAAGACAAGATGAGGAATGCACCGGACCTGTGAACCTGGTGGGGCCGTTTACAGCAGTGCAGTGTGGTGTGTCCATCAAGTTCCAGGACAGAATATTCCGCTGGTACAGATGGACAATTTTTATGGAGAGAGTGCACTGCCAACAGAGAAGAGGTGGCTTCAGCCTGTGCAACACAGAGGGCTGACATTACAGGACATGGAGAGACAAGACTCCTTGGGGTAGCATAGAAATTCCTGAAACTGAGTCATAAGAATTTAATATATGATAAGGGCAACATTTCAAATCTGTGTGACAATAGTGAATTGCTTGTATCTGACACACTCAGATATCCAATTAGGAAACAGAAGACAGCTCTCTATCTCATGCAAAAACACAAATGTAAAGATCAAAATTATTTTCATTGAAAATTAGAAGAATATGCCCAACCCCCCCAGAATAATTTAAAGTTTAGTTACACACATGATAAATATGTTTTGACACTGTATGCTCCACAGATGAAGTTGAAGCAAGCCCTCTCCAACTCTCCTCCTTTTGCATCCTCAGGGAGGACAAACATCTAGAAGCTTTAAAAGAAAAGTTTGCAGTAGCTAATGTTTTAAAAACTTACTCTAAAATAGAGTAAAAATTTCTAGGGCAAGTGAAACTTTGTTGTGTTTTGTTGATTGTTCAGTTATGCCCAACTGTTTGTGACCCTATGAAGTGTGGACTGTAGCCCATCAGGCTCCTCTGTCTGTGGGATTCTCCAGGCAAGAACACTGGAGTGGGTTACCATGCTCTTCCATGGGGAATCTTCTCGACACATTGATGGAACCCAGGTAACCTGCATCTCCTGCACTGCAGGCAAGTGTTTTACTGCTGAGCCACAGGAAGACCTGTAACATGCAGATGACAAATTATTATTCCACAAGGTTAAATAATGACTAAATAGACATAGGAAAAAAGAAAAAAGAGAGAAAAATGATAATTACTAAAAAGTATAACTACATAACTCATACAAGAAATAATTCCAATTATTAATAAATATATAATAATTTTAAAATATGTTTAGTTACTTGAAGAAATGTATTTACCTCCATCTCTGTATCTGCATCCATATGAAGTATTTATAGCCATCACTGACAAAAATAAGGTATGCTGATATCCCTCCTTAGAAAGATTGTAGGGTAAATAATCTTATGTTACTTAGGTAAATTCTCATCGTGTGAAAATTTGCAATTATTCTTTTATTTTGGCATTGTCATTTAATTTTAATAAAATATAAAATATTCAGTAAAGATATGAGCCACAAAATGGATAAAATAGCATAGCTTTTAAATATATTCACAAAATGAAAAAGAGACAAGAAAAGCAGCAAGAGCAGACATTTTTATAACTTAAGCTTTGAAAAATGTATAAATGATACAGAAACCATTCTATCTGATAGGAAGATTATAACTGGAAAACAAGTAATTCAATAATCTATCCATGAACCACAAGGCTCATTTTTCTCTCCATCATTAATTCTCAGGTCCTTTTGCATTTTTTCCATCAGGACCACATGCTAACTGTGCAGTAGCTTTGATGGTGAAGGCAGAGCACCAGGCCAAAACAAAAGCAGGAGGAGGAGCTGAGATCCAGGCATCATCTAGAAAGCTATTTCTTCACCTGGATGCCACCTGCCCATTCCTGTCCAGTATGATTTCAAAGAACAACAGACTTTCCTGGGTGACTCACAAGCTAGAATCAAGATTGCTGAGAGAAATACCAGCAACCTCAGATATGCATATAATATATATTTGAATATATACATGCAGGTACAATTATTAATAAACACATAATAATTTTAAAATACATTCTAGTTACTTGAAGAAATGTATTTATCTCCATCTCTGTTGCTCTAAGTGTTAGGTCAAAGGCTGCTTGGAAGAGGACTCACAAAAG
>SJYC01035562.1:0-13510 GCA_006408675.1 Madoqua kirkii
AAGCAGGAGGAGGAGCTGAGATCCAGGCATCATCTAGAAAGCTATTTCTTCACCTGGATGCCACCTGCCCATTCCTGTCCAGTATGATTTCAAAGAACAACAGACTTTCCTGGGTGACTCACAAGCTAGAATCAAGATTGCTGAGAGAAATACCAGCAACCTCAGATATGCATATAATATATATTTGAATATATACATGCAGGTACAATTATTAATAAACACATAATAATTTTAAAATACATTCTAGTTACTTGAAGAAATGTATTTATCTCCATCTCTGTTGCTCTAAGTGTTAGGTCAAAGGCTGCTTGGAAAGAGGACTCACAAAAGTAACATATTATTTAAATGTTATTGTGTATATAAATATATTGATTTGCCAAAAATTTTTTAAATTTTATTTTTACTTTATTCTACGTTACAATACTGTATTGGTTTTGCCATACATTGGCATGAATCAGTCACAGGTGTACACGAGCTCCCAATCCTGAAGCCCCTTCCCACCTCCCACACCATATTGAAACATGTATACTATCATGTAAGAATCGAAGTGCCAGTCTGTGTTCAACACAGGATACAGGATGCTTGAGGCTGGTGCACAGGGATGATTTGCCAATTTTTTAAGGAGAGATTCAGGCTTCTTTTTTTTTTTTTCAAAGGCTGTAATCCATCAGGCTCCTCAGTCCATTGAATTCCCCTGGCAAGAATACTGGAGTGTGTTGCCATTTCCTTCTCCAGAGGATCTTCCCAATCCGAGGATTAAACCCACATCTCCTTATTAGTACTAGGGTGGCCCTTGTTATGTGTATGTATGTGCCTATTATACATAGCAATATGCATTACAAATATACCTGTATATACACATACTCTAGATATGAGTTTGGGCTGAAAGTCTGGTAACACCAGAGTAATAAGAAATTTCAGTTTATGAGGGCAAATATGGATAAGCCACAAATTAAATCAGTTCATATAGAATATAAAAACAAATTATAAATAAATATATATATATATATATATATGAGATGAGAAAAAATATTTTAAAAAGTGAATATCACTAGAATAAGACTCCAGGGATTATTTTTAGTTATGAAAACAAAGAATGAGTAACTTTTCTTAAAGAAAAGTCAGAATTTAAATACACAGTTTTATTTTAAAGTTTTATTGTATTTTACATGTTTTTGAGGACCAAACATTACTCAAATATTTAGTATTTGGAAATAATTACATCAAAACAAGCAAAAAACCAAAAACTCACTTTACTTCTTGATTATGCTGTTAACCTCAGTATTAGCTTAATTGTTATTTTTTTTCTTTTAGTTTTTGTAACTGAAATGATAGACTAATGATATCTTGTATGTTTTTATTAGCAAACTCTGTCATTCCACCAGTGACTATATAGAAAACATTAATGATATTTAGTGTTTTATAAACAGGCACAGTTTTCTGGTCATAATTTTCTTTTTGTTCAGAGAGGAGAAAAAATATTTTTGTTGTGGCAAAATTTTATATTCCACTGTTACAACTGTCTAGAAAATAGAAGTTTTTAAAAATACCATTATTATACTTTTAACTCTCAACATTTCTTGATTTTGGAAAATAATAATTATGATAATAACTCACATCAGTGACTCACTTTCTTATACTATAATAATTTAAATATTTTAATTAAACTTTTAAAAAAGAATATGTAAAGAAATATAGTAAAATGTATGGAATACACTTTTTTCCAAGGTACAATTTAATTTAATTCAGCAGTTGTTTTTTTTTTTTATAGAATATTACCTTTCATCTCCTGAGTCTCTGTCTCCTTATTCGTGTGTTCTCAGCAGTAGCTCTGTAGGAACATTAATTGATAAATACGAGGGAACATGGAGAGAGGTGCAACCTAAGAGGATCAGCCCCAGAGAGCTCAACAGTGAAGTTCATTTCTCTTTGCATTTTGTTTTCTCTAAATTCACACAGGATCAAAGTTTAAGTGTCCTTGAAACAGAGATATGCATCAGATGATCAAATTACAAAATGTCTAGGAAAGGAATAAGGAAAAAATACTCTGTGCAGAAAGTCAGGTAGCTATGCCTTTAAGAAGCATCCTTGTGTCCTCCTGAATCAGAACTTCACATCTCCCCCAGGGACATTGATGTAAACAAACCTTATCTAGAGGAATTGCTCCAAAAAGTCTGTTCTTAAGTTATATTTCTTATATCAGTTCTGATAACTTGATCTCGAGGTTCTGAGTCCAGATTCTCCCAAAAGTTCTGCTGTAAGATTTCCATCCTTTTGCCTTCTGGTCAGTGACCTCTCATTACTTTGACTCTGCTTCTCAAGTAGATTCTGATGCTAATCATACCCTCCTGAACACAGGCCTCTGGGGGCTTGTCCACTGTGTCTTTCCTGGTCCACTGTGGTTTGTTCACTTTCTAGCCCTACAATTTGGCCTATAAACAGTATGTAAAGGTGAAACCATATGACATGGGAGATAAGTCCCCCAGGTTGGAAGGTGTCCAATATGCTAGTGGGAAATGTAGAGGGAAATAATTAATAGCTCCAGAAAGAATAAAGCAGCTGGACCAAAGTGGAAATTATGCTCAGTTGTGTATGTGTCTGGTGGTAAAAGTAAAGTCCAATGCAGTAAAGAGCAAGATTGCATAGGAACTTGAAATATTAGGTCAGTGAATCAACGTAAATTGAATGCAGTCAAGTAGTATACAGCAGAATTAAACATTGACATAACAGGAAGCAATGAACTCAAATGGATGGAAATGGGTGAATTCAATTCAGATAACCACTACAACTACTACTGTGGGCATGAGTCCTTCGGAATCTGGTGGTAAAAGTAAAGTCCATGCAGTAAAGAGCAAGATTGCATAGGAACTTGAAATATTAGGTCAGTGAATCAACGTAAATTGAATGCAGTCAAGTAGTATACAGCAGAATTAAACATTGACATAACAGGAAGCAATGAACTCAAATGGATGGAAATGGGTGAATTCAATTCAGATAACCACTACAACTACTACTGTGGGCATGAGTCCTTCGGAAGAAATGGAGTAGCCTTCAGAGTCATCAAAAGAATCCAAAATGCAGTACTTGGGTGCACCCTCTAAAACAACACAATAATTTCAGTTTTCTTGTCTTATTTCCAAGACAAGTCATTCAACATCACAACAATCCAAGTCTATGACCCAACCGCTGATGCCAAAGAAGCTGAACTTGATTAGTTCTATGATGATTACACCATTTTTAAGGGGGAAAAAAAAAGAATGTCCTTTTAATTATTGTGGATTGAAATGCAAAAGTAGGAAGCCAAGAGCTACCTGGAGTAATGTGCAAGATTGGCCTTGGAGTACAAACTGAAGCAGGGCAAAGGCTAGCAGAGTTTTGTCAATAAAACACATTGGTCATAGCAAACACCATTTTCTGACCACCCAAAAGATGAGATGGGAATTCCAGACCACCTTACCTGCTTCCTGAAAAACCTGTTTGCAATTCAAGAGCCAACAGTTAGAACCAGACATGGAACAATGGACTGTTTCAAAATTGAGAAGGGAATACATTAAAACTGTATATTGTCACCCTGCTTATTTAATTTATATGCAGGGTACATCATGTGAAATGGCAGGTTGGGTGAAGCACAAGCTGAATCAAGATTGCCAGGAGAAACATCTGTGGTCACAAGACTGAAAAAAACTCAGTTTTTGTTTCAGCCCTAAAGAAAGCAATGTTAAAGAATACCCAAACTACCATACAATTGGACTCACTTCACATGTTAATAAGGTTATGCTCAAAGCTCTTCAAGTTAGGTTTCAGCAATGTGTGTACCAAGAATTTTCAGATGAACAATGTCGATTTAGAAAAGCAGAGGAATGGGAGATCAAATTGCTGACATTCGTTGAGTTATGGAGAAAGCAAGAGATTCCCCAAAAATATCTACTTCTGCTTCACTGTCTACACTGAAGCTTTTGACTGTGTGAATCACAACAAACAGTGGAAAACTCTTAAAGAGACGGAAGTACCAGACCACTTTACCTGTCTCCTTAGAGATCTGTATGCAGGTCAAGAAATAACAGAACTGGACGTGGAACTGACTGCTTCAAAGTTAGGAAAGGAGTACGACAAAGTTGTATATTGTCACCCTGCTTATTTAACTTACTTGCAGAGTACATCATGAGAAATGCCAATCTGGATGAATCAAAGTTGAGATCAAGATTGCCAGGAGAATTATCAACAACCTCAGACATATATACAAATATATATACAGATGATACTATTTTAATGGCAGAAAGTGAAGAGGAACTAAAGAGCTTCTTAATGAGGGCAATAGAGGAGACTGAAAAAACTGACTTGAAACTCAACATTTAAAAAAAAAAAAACTAAGATAATGGTATTGAGTCCCATCACTTCATGGCAAATAGATGAGGAAAAAAATGGAAACAGTAGCAGATTTTATTTCCTTAGACTCCAAAATCAATGAAGTTGGTGACTGCAGCCAGAAATTAGAAGATACTGCAAACCTAGACAGTGTATTAAAAAGCTGAAAAGTCGGTTTGTCAACAAGGGTTCTACACATCAGGACTATGTTTTTTCTAGTAGTCATGTAGGGGTGTAGATGCTAAGTTGCTTCAGTCATGTCTGACTCCTGTGACGATCTGGAAAATAACCTGCCAGGTTCCTCTGTTCATGGGATCCTCTAGGCAAGAGAGTTGGACTATAAAGCTTTTGAATTATGGTACTAGAGGAGACTCTAGATTCCCTTGGACTACAAAAAGATCAAACCAGTCAATCCTAAGGGAAATAAACTATGAACATTCTTTGAAAGAATTTTGCTGAAGCTGAATCTCTAGTAATTTGGCCACTTGATGCAAAGAGCCACCTCACTGGAGAAGTCCCTGATGCTGGGAAAGATTGAAGGCAAAAGGAGAAGGGGCAATAGAGGATAAGATAGTTGGATGATACCACTGACTCAATGGAGATGAATTTGAACAAAGTCCAAAAGATAGTGAAGGACAGAGGAGTCTGACAAGCTGTAACCCATGAGGTTGTAAAGAGTCAGACGTGACTTAGTGACTAAATAACAAAAAGAGGTTCATATCTTTGAAGCAAAATGACACGCTCCAATTTTTTTAACTTTTTATCACAAATAATTTTATATTGGTAGAAGAATTTCCACTTACCTTTACTCAGCTACCCTAATGATAACATCTTCAAAAAAAGTGGAATATGTTCAAAATTAAAGAAGTAACCTTCATATAAAATTGAAAACTTAGCTCAGACTTCTTTTGGATTTCTTCAGCATTTTCGTCAATGTCCTTTCTCTTTCAGGATCTAGTTCACTGCACCTTGTTGCACTAAATCATCATCTGTCCTTAGGAGCAATCTGCCTGGGGCAACCTCTGTCTTTTCCTGTTTTATATGACCTGAGTAGTTTTGCAAAATATTCCATTGGGAAACGATATTTTCAAATGTGAGTTTTAAAAATATCTTAGAGGAGAATGATATTCTGAAAGGTTTTGCATGGTTTACATTTTTGGGTTAGGATATTATTTTCAAAGTTATTATCACATTTGTATAGTGCTTTGGGTATGCACATTCAATGCATCTTTACTTTTGTTTCAGTGTGAATGCAGCCACACTTGGTAAGTTACGTTGCTAAATGTGAAGGAAAGTGACAAGAGTAAGAGAATAATCCATCACCATGGATGGGATTCACGACAGCCAGATAAGGACTGGATTGTCTTAATCCCTGTAAAGAAATTTAAATTTAGATAGAAAAGGAGTTTAAGTATCTCAGCAATTGTATTTCCCTTATTGCTGTCAGCATCACATTCATTTAGCTTTCCTAAATGACCTTTCTGAGAGTCTCTTAGTTAACTTACATGCACAGTACATCATGTGAAATGCCGAGTTGGATGAAGCACAAGCTGGAATCGATTGCCAGGAGAAATATCAATAACCTCAGATATGCAGACATCTGCTCGATCTTGGAAACAGCAAGAGAGTTCTGAAAAACATCTATTTTTGCTTTATTGACTATGCCAAAACCATTGACTGAAAGGAGATCAGTCCTGGGTGTTCTTTGGAAGGAATGATGCTAAAGCTGAAACTCCAGTACTCTGGCCACCTCATGCGAAGAGTTGACTCTTTGGAAAAGATTCTGATGCAGGGAGGAATTGGGGGCAGGAGGAGAAGGGGACGACAGAGGATGAGATGGCTGGATGGCATCACAGACTCGATGGACGTGAGTCTGAGTGAACTCCGAGAGATGGTAATGAACAGAGAGGCCTGGCATGCTGCAGTTCATGACGTCGCAAAGAGTCGGACACGACTGAGTGACTGAACTGATGCAGATGGCACCACCCTTATTCAGAAAGCCAAGAAATACTAAAGAGCCTCTTGATGAAACTGAAGAGGAGAGTGAAAAAGTTGGCATAAAACTCAACATTTAGAAAACTAAGATCATGACATCCAGTCCCATCACTTCATGGCAAATAGATGGGGAAACAGTGGAAACAGTGACAGACTTTATTTTGGGGGGTTCCAAAATCACTGCAGATGGTGATTGTAGCCATGAAATTGAAAGACGCTTGCTCCTTGGAAGAAAAGCTATGACCAACCTAGATGGCCTATTAAAAAGCAAAGACATTATGTTGCTAATAAAGTTCTATCTAGCCAAAGCGATATTTTTTTCAGTAGTCAAGTATGGATATGAGAGTTGTACCATAAAGAAAGCTGAGCATCAAAGAACTGATGCTTTTGAACGGTGGTGTTAGAAAAGACTCTTGAGAGTCCCTTGGACAGCAGAGATCCAACCAGTTCATCCAAAAGGAAATCAGTCCTGAATATTCACTGGAAGGACTGATGCTGAAGTTGAAACTCCAATACTTTGGCCATCTATGTGAAGAACTGACTCATTTGAAAAGACCCTGATGCTGGGAAAGGTAGAAGATGGGAGGAGAAGGGGACAGCGTGGATGAGATGGTTGTATGGCATCACTGACTCAATGGACATGAGTTTGAGTAAACTTCAGAAGTTGGTGATGGACAGAAAAGCCTGGCATGCTGCTGCAGTCCGTGAGGTTACAAAGACTCAGAAAAGAGTGAGTGACTGAACTGAACTGACCCTAGTATTTTGCTATGAACCAGAGATAAAGTAGTCACTTAGACACTAAGGAAATTAAAGTTCACTGGGAAGACAATGAGAAGAAAGAGGATCCAATACAGTTTGACAAATATTATTATATCAGCAAGTACACTTTTCTCTGTCAGCACATCAAGGACATGAGAAAGTTTTGCTGTGGATAATTTAGGGGGATAAACAAACTCTTAGGATAAGTAGAAATTAATGGGAATAAATGAACTGGAAAGGAAAGAAATAGAAAAGAAGAAAATACTGGGTCATATAAATAGCTGATGGATGAGCAAAATATTGTTGTTACAAATAATAAATTTTTAGATATGAGTTGGACCTTTCCATAGTTGACTGTCTCAGTTGACCTGGCATATACCTCATCAGTTTGTACTCTTTTCAATCCCAGTCCCCTGATTTTAATGAAAATAGTATGCTTATTCTTACTTGCACACCTTATATGGTCTGTACCTGCTGAAGGCACGTGGGCTGACGGGGTTGGCGCAATTGGAAATGGGAAGAATAAAAAATCCTGTGTCTCTTTTATTGAGCTTGATGTTCTTATGAAGCATTCATGCAGAGGCAAAATGCAGAATTCACACATTGTGTGTGGGATGTGTGTGTGTTTGGAGAGTGAAAAGAGAAAGATGAGAGAGGAGAAAAATGAAAGAATGGGTGAATCTCAGAGAACAGGCAGCCCTATATAATGATTAATTAAACAGATTTGGGCTTGCTAAATTACTTCTGTCTCTCATTCATGCTGGTGCTACTGTTAAGTCACTTCAGTCATGTCCGACTCTGTGCGACCCCATAGATGGCAGCCCACCAGGCTCCCCAGTCCCTGGGATTCTCCAGGCAAGAATATTGGAGTTGGTTGTCATTTCCTTCTCCAATGCATGAAAGTTAAACGTGAAAGTGAAGTTGCTCAGTTGTGTCCGACTCCTAGCGACCTTATGGACTGCAGCCTACCAGGCTCCTCCGTTCATGGGATTTTCCAGGCAAGAGTACAGGAGCGGGGTGCCATTGCCTTCTCTGTCCCTCATCCATAAATCCACCTATTATCATTCAATTCACACTGTTCTAATGATGAACTGCAAAGGTAAATACAAGCTTGCAGCCAGTCATCATTCAATGTCCATAAAGTAAGAAATATATGTAGTTATAGAGTTTTCTCCATTTTATATACTTATCAATAAATATATGTAGCTCTCGTTCCTATGTCCCTGGGGTAGAAGAAATAGGGCAGCTCCAATGAAAATATCTCTATCTGAGGGCTACATTATGTCAATAAGTAAGGAAGGATTTTAAGTGAGACATATTGTTTATTTAGGCACAGAGGGAAGCTTGTGAGGCAGAATGAGAAAAAAAGAATCAACATTTATGCAGTCCCTTTTATGCAGAAATTTACCTTTCTATCATTGCTTAGGCTGCATCTGTGGGCCTGGACTGCAGGAATCTTCAAGAGACTGGTTTCCCAGCAACATCTACTTATACCAATAAGCCTGTAAGAACATGTTTAATAAAGAGAATTTAAAGAGAATTGTCTGAATTCCTCAAAGAAAATCAACTCTAGTAGGAGGTAGTATATGGATTTTTCTTTCAAGAGATAAGCCAAGAAGAAATAGAGGATTAAAAGCAAAATATATCAACAAGTCACTAATATTGTAGAGATGTAGAGAATTAAAAAAAAAAAAAACAAAAAAAACCACAAAAAACCAAAACTAGATAACAGACCTTTTATCCTAAGGGGGGGGGGAGTACAAAGCCACACAGAGAATGGGCTGGAAAATCCACATCACCCTTTAGTGCTAAGCAGAAGCTCTTTGTGTTGTGCAAGTAACTGAGTCCCAATAGAGCACAGGGAATACCAAGTAAACACAAGAGACCACTCTACACACTGTCTCTTATACACATCTTGTAGAGATGTAGAGAATTAAAAAAAAAAAAAACAAAAAAAACCACAAAAAACCAAAACTAGATAACAGACCTTTTATCCTAAGGGGGGGGGGAGTACAAAGCCACACAGAGAATGGGCTGGAAAATCCACATCACCCTTTAGTGCTAAGCAGAAGCTCTTTGTGTTGTGCAAGTAACTGAGTCCCAATAGAGCACAGGGAATACCAAGTTAGCTATGAGGACAATAATATCTAGGTCCATCCATGTTGCTGCAAATGACATTATTTCATTCATTAAAAGACAAATATCATGTGGTATTACTTATATATGGAATCTAAAATGATGATGAAAAGGAACTGGTTTACAAAACAGACAGACCAGAGACATAGAGAATAGACTTATGGTTACCAAAAAGGAAAGATAGGGAAGAGGGATAAATTAGGAGTTTGGGATATAATATATACACATTATTATATATAATGTAGACAATCAAGGACATACTGTATAACACAGGGAACTCTGCTGAGTATTATATAATAACATAAATGGGGAAATAATTTGAAAAAAGTATATATATATATACACACACACACACACACACATATATATACACACACACAAACACATATATATAATTAAATCACTTTGCTGATATCTAAACTAACACAACATTGTAAATCAACTATGCTACAATAAAAATTAAATTATCAAACTTTAAGAAATTGAATTAAAATTCAGTAAATTTTGTAGGTTAGATTGAGTATTCTTTCCAATAGTCATTTGCTAAGATATTTGATGCCATTTTGAGACCTAATCTAGTTTGTCTGGGCATCTTCTCATCTGTACCTCTCCATCAACAAGATAAAGGCCCAAGAGATTCAAGGCCTGGATTGGACCAATTGGACAATGCTTATTGGGAGATGTCTCAGAGAAGGCTAGCTTCTGGTTGAACCAAGAGCTGGCTCCACATTATCAGAAGCTCCCCAACTCTTGACCTGTCTTTGGGATGCAACTCAGCTTGTCCTTCCAATTCCCACAAGCCACCTTAAGCACACAATCTTGAGATAGTTATGTAAAGGTAAGACCCTCTGAATTGTGTTGATTGCTGACCCAGTTAAGTCCTCCATATACACTTTTAGGATTCTTGTCTGCAGAACAGAGATCTACCACAAAGTCCTATGTGAGTTCCCTCGGATGTCTACCTTATTGTTCTTTCCTTGCCCTCCTTGTAAATGGGCTGGTTTCTAATTAAACCTGGGAAGCTTCCCAGGTTTTCAAGAAGCAGTTGTGGAGTTAGCCAGGACATGGAGTACAGGATCACTAATCAGAGAGTTTAGCCTGTTGTTTCACAGAGTGAGATTTTGCATACCACCACAGAGTAAGGTCTGAGCACCTGTGACAGAACAAGATCCTGTTTCCCCCAAAGCCATTTCCTCCCATCAGAAAGCTTCCACAACCCTCTTATTCTTATCCATCAGAAGGCAGACAGAATGAAAACCACAATCACAGGAAATTAACCAAACTGATCACATAGATCACAGCCTTGTTTGACTCAATGAAACTATAATCCACGCCACATAGGGCCACCCAAGACAGATGGGTTTTGTCAGACAGAGTTCTGACAAAACGTGGTCCAATGGAGAAGGGAATGGCAAACCACTTCAGTATTCTTGCCTTGAGAACCCCATGAACAGTATGAAAAGGCAAAAACACAGGACACTGAAAGATGAGCTCCCCAGATTGGTAAGTGCTACTGGAGTGGAGAAATAACTCCAGAAAGAAGGGATGGAGCCAAAGTAAAACAACACCCAGCTGTGGATGTGACTGATGATGTAAGTAAAGTTCAGTGCTGTAAATGACAATATTGTATATGAATCTGAATGATAGATCTATGAATGAAGGTAAATTGGAAGTGGTCAAACAGGAGATGAGAAGAGTCAACATCAAGATTTTAGGAGTCAGTGAACTAAAACGGATTGAAATGGGTGAATTTAACTCAGATGACCATTGTACCTATTATTGTGTGCAATAATCCCTTAGAAAACTTGGAGTATACATTATGGTCACCAAGAATCTGAAGTGCAGTAATTGGATGCAATCTCAAAAATGACAGAATGATCTCTGTTTGTTTCCAAGGCAAAGCATTCAATATCGCAGTAATCCAAATCTATTCCCCAACCACTGATGCCAAAGAAGCTGCAGTCGAACAGTTCTATGAAGACCTACAAGACCTTCTAGAACTCACACCAAACAAAGATGTCCTTTTTATCATGGGGGACTGGAATCCAAACGTAGGAAGTCAAAATATACCTGGAGTAGCAGGCAAGTTTGGCCTTGGAGTACAAAATGAGGCTGGGCAAAGGCTAACAAAAGTTTGCCAAGAGAATGCACTGGTTATAGCAAACACCTTCCAAAAACACAAGAGACCACTCTACACATGCATATCACACATGCTCAATACCAAAATCAAATTGAAATGTGAAATTGCTTAGTCATGTCCAACTCTTTGTGATCCCATGGACAGTAGCCTGTACCAGGCTCCCCCATCCATGGTATTTTCTAGGCAAGAGTACTGGAATGGGTTGCCATTTCCTTCTCCAGGGAATCTTCCCGACCCAGGGATCGAACCCAGGTCTCCTGCATTGATAGACACTTTACTATAAAATAAAAATCAAATTGATTATATTCTTTGTGGCTGAAGATGGAAAAACTATACAGTCAGCAAAAACAAGACTGGGAGATTGTTGTGGCTCAGATTATAAATTTTGTATTGCAAAATTCAGATTTAAAATGAAGAAAGTAAGGAAAACCACTAGACTATCAGGTATGACCTAAATCAAATCCCTTATGGTTATGCAGTGGAGGTGACAAATAGATTAAAAGGATTAGATTTGATAGGGTGCCTGAGATACTATAGATGGAGGTTTGTGACATTGTACGGGAGGAAAAAAGAAATGCAAAAAGGCAAAATGTTTGTCTGAGGAGGCCTTACAAAGAGCTGAGAAAAAGAAGAGAAGCAAAAGGCAAGGAGAAAAGGAAAGATGTGCCCATATAAAGACAAAGTTTCAAAGAAGAGCAAGGAGAGATAAGAAAGCCTTCCTAAATAAAGAATGAAAATAAATTGAGGAAAACAATAGAGTGGTAATGACTAGAGATCTCTTTAACAAAGTTAGAGATACCAAGGGAATATTTTATGCAAAGATGGGCACAATATAACACAGAATTGGTATGGACCTAACAGAAACAGAAGATATTAAGAAGATGTGGCAAGAATACACAGACGAACTGTACAAAAAAGACTTTAATGACCCAGATAATCACGATGGTGTGATCATTCACCTAGAGCCAGATATCCTGGAGTGTGAAGTCAAGTGGGCCTTAGGAAGCATCAATATGGTCATAGCTAGTGGAAATAATAAAATTCCAGTTGGGCCATTTCAAATACTAAGAGATGATGCTGTGAAAGTGCTACATTCAATACGCCAGCAAATTTGGATAACTCAGCAGTGTCCACAGAATGGAAAAATGTCCATTTTCATTCCAATCCAAAAGAAAGTCAGTGCCAAAGAATGTCCAAACTACCACACAATTGCACTCATTTCACATGCTAGCAAAGTAATGCTCAAAATTCTCCAAGCAAGGCTTCAACAATTCATGAAATGAGAATTTCCAGATATACAAGCTTTATTTAGAAAAAGCAGAGGAACCAGAGCTCAAATTGCCAATTGCCATTGGATCAGAAAAAAAAAACAAGAGAATTCCAGAAAAAAAATCTACTTCTGCTTCATTGACTATGCTAAAGCCTTTTCCTGTATGAATCACAACAAACTGTGGAAAATTCTTAAGGAGATGGAAATGCCAGACCACCTGACCTGCCTGCTGAAAAATCTGTATGCTGGTCAAGAAGCAACAGTTAAAACCTCATGTGGATCAACAGATTTGGTTCAAAATTGGGAAAGGAGTTCATCAAAACTGTATATTGTCAACCTTGCTTGTCTAGCTTATATGCAGAGTACATCATGTGAAATGCCAAGCTGGATAAAGCACAAGGTGGAATCAAAATTTCTGGGAGAGATATCAATAACTTCAGATATGCAGTGACACCACACTTCTGGCAGAAAGTGAAGAAGAGCCTTTTGATGAAAGTGAAAGAGGACAGTAAAAAAGTTGACAAAACTAAGCATTCAGAAAACTAAGATCATGGTATCTGGTCCCATAACTTCATGACAAATAGATGTGGAATAATGGAAACAGTGACAGACTTTATTTTGGGGGTGACTCCAAAATCACTGCAGATGGTGAGTGTAGCCATGAAACTAAAAGATGCTTGCTCCCTGGAAAAATAGCTATGACCAACCTAGACAGCATATTAAAAAGCAGAGACATTAAAAAAAAAAAAAAAAAAGAGACACTACTTTGACAAGAAAGGTCTGTCTATCCAAAGCTATGGTTTTTCCAGTAGTTATGTATGGATGTGAGAGTTGGACTAAGTGGT
>SJYC01035563.1:0-28863 GCA_006408675.1 Madoqua kirkii
TAAAAAGCAGAGACATTAAAAAAAAAAAAAAAAAGCAGAGACACTACTTTGACAAGAAAGGTCTGTCTATCCAAAGCTATGGTTTTTCCAGTAGTTATGTATGGATGTGAGAGTTGGACTAAGTGGTAAAGAATTGATGCTTTTGAACTGTGGTATTGGAGAAGATTCTTGAGGGTCCTTTGGACTGCTAGGAGATCAAACCAGTCCATCCTAAAGGAAATCAAGTCTTAAATATTCATTGGAAGGACTGATTCTGAAGGTCCAATACTTTGACCACCTGATGTGAACTCATTGGAAAAAACCCTGATGCTAAGAAAGATTGAAGGCAGGAGGAGAAGGGGATAAGAGAGAATGAGATGGTTAGATGGCATCACCAACTTTATGGATATGAGTTTGAGTGGGCTCTGGGAGTTGGTAATGTACAGGTAAGCCTGAAATGCATGGGGTTGCAAAAAGTCAGACATTACTGAGCAACTGCACTGACTGAATTGAACCTGTGACAGAGTCTTATTGAGATGCTTAGAGGTAGAACCCCTGGCAAAGTGATGTGAGTAAAGAGGAGGATGTTGTGTTAATGAAGAATTGTTCAAAACACCCAATGTCAGCCCACCTCTAATACAAAGGAAGGCGAAACACAGCTACAGCAACCCAGCCAGCAGGGCAACCCCCCACTTACGGAACTTTCATATAGTGATATATATGAAATCTTTCATGTCAGATCAGTTCAGTCGCTCAGTCGTGTCCAACTCTTTGCAACCCTATGAATCGCAGCAAGCCAGGCCTCCCTGTCCATCACCAACTCCCGGAGTTCACTCAGACTCACGTCCATCTAGTCAGTGATGCCATCCAGCCATCTCATCCTCTGTCGTCCCCTTCTCCTCCTGCCCCCAATCCCTCCCTGCATCAGAGTCTCTTCCAGTGAGTCAACTCTTCGCATGAGGTGACCAAAGTACTGGAGTTTCAGCTTTAGCATCATTCCTTCCAAAGAAATCCCAGGGTTGATCACCATCAGAATAGACTGGTTGGATCTCCTTGAAGTCCAAGGGACTCTCAAGAGTCTTCTCCAACACCACAGTTCAAAAGTAACAATTCTTCAGCACTCAGCCTTGTTCACAGCCCAACTCTCACATCCATATATGACCACAGGAAAAACCATAGCCTTGACTAGATGGACCTTAGTTGGCAAAGTAATGTCTCTGCTTTTGAATATGCTATCTAGGTTAGTCATAACTTTTCTTCCAAGGAGTAAGCATCTTTCAGTTTCATGGCTGCAATCACCATCTGCAATGATTTTGGAGCCCCTCAAAAAATAAAGTCTGACACTGTTTCCACTATCTTTCACATAGTCCCACTCAGTTTATTGATACAGTTTCCAGGTTTCCACAAATGGCCAGGGAAGGCATCCAAATGTGTTTAGTAGTGGGTGCTGGTGGAGCAGGCACTGAGGGGGCTATGGCAAGTATTTGCCCAGGCAGGAGGCAGGCAGAGGAGACAAGCAGCATAACTGCACACCTGCCCCCCAGCAACAGCCACATGGTGCTGGAAGAAACTGAGGCTTTCAGTCTCTTACAGACGGGGTTATTCCATCCTGCGAGGAGATTTGGCCCAATGAAGGGAAGCACCCTGGGCAAGTGGTACCCTGGGTATCTATAGAGGAAATAAGACAAAATCCAAAAGAAGTTGGGGATGAGACATAACATCTATACCCCTGTTGTTTAAGGTGTTTATCAGGACAAATTCAAAAGATGAAAGTTAAGATGTTCCAGTCCTCATGTATCACCTGGTGTGAGATGCTGATATCCATGCTAAGCCTAGACATCATGGGGCATTTATGATGGTGGGCAGTCCACTACTCATTTAGGGGAAACTGATAAGTCCTGGGAATGGCTATTCCAGTTGGCTATACACAGTCCAATGTTTGGTCTGGCCTCTTTGTTACAGGGACCCACCTGAATAGATAGACTGATAACACTGTGTTGGTTGGCCTGTGGAAATTCTAAAATGTGAACGAAAGGTCAAACCTGGCTCATCTTCCCTACCATCCCTAATGCCCTGCTACCTGCAACAGAGACCTCAGGGAGAGTGTTGTTAGGGGTAGTTCCTCCTTTATTCCAGGTATAGTTTGGAGGCCAAGGTTGCCTCCAGATGAGGGCTACTGGGAGGTGATAGGAGGCCCCATGCTAGCTCATTAATCCTCTAGAAATAAGCCAAAAGTGATGACTCTGACATTAGTGTGCTCTAATACACAGCCACCCTCAGAAGTGTTCTGGAGCCCTCTGCATTACTGAGGGTAGGTGGTCATCACATGAGGCCGAGCTCTGCTATTTCTACCAGTAAACTGCCTCCAACTTAGGGTAGTCAAATCAGAAATAAAGAGAAATGACAGCTGGGAACCATTAGTCACCACCCCTTCTATCAAAGGTAACTGTCAAACGATGTAAACTGCTAGGGGTCAGGAGGAGATAGACATCATCTAAGAACTACATGTGTAGGCCATTATATATCATAGCTATTAAATAATAATGGCTATATCATAGCCATTAAAGCCCAGTTTGATCTGAAAAAAGGCCAGCTGGTTCATGGAAGATGCTGTGAATACTAAGAACTTAACAAGGTAGTGCTCCATGCAGACACTGTGCCCCACACTGTCCCTTCTTAGGTTATCTTACTCATGATCCTAGAAGGGCATCATGATGCCTTGCATTTAGCAAATGTCTTTTCCAGTTCACCCTTGGGGACTGAGTCACAAGATCAATTAGTCATAACCTGGAGAGACACAAGGGACCTTTCAGGTGCTTTCACAAAGCCACCTGCACAGCACTACCACATGCCATGGATGGTAGCCTGCGATTGGTCTCCTTCCATCAGTAAAGTGGGCCAATTAAACTGATGACATAATGCTAACACATGAAGACTTGCCTCAGGTAGGACACTCTGCAGACTTTGCCTGAAGAACATCTATCAGGGAGAGGACGGGATGTTAACACACCAAAAATTCAAGGTGCAGGTTCAGCAGTAAACTTTGAGAGTCATTTGGTTGGTAAGATGATCTTTGTCCCAGAAGCTGTGTGACTGATAAAAGAAAAGCCCATCTGTCCTCTAAGAAGTTGACAGGTATATACTTTATAGAGTCTTGGGCTCAGGAACTTTTATTCCCCACCAAGCACAGTGTGCCTGTCTCGTGTAACTCCAGGTAAAGAAAGGTGCCTTGTGGGACTGGGTATCAGTGCAGCAAGTCACTTTTGAGAAACACAGTGCTACTGAAGCAGATGAAAGCTCTGGATACCTCCCAGGCTGGGCCACTCAGATGTCTGTGACTCTGAAGTGTATGGGTCGACCACTGTGACTAAGATGATTAGGAGAGAGTGCCCCAAGGATTCTGGTCCAAGCTCTGTGATGAGGCAGAGACAATGGGCCCCCACATGGACAAATAGCATCTAACTGTAAGAACTTCCCTCCCCATCAGAGTATGAGCTGAGAAAACTTTGTATCCACTCATATCTGCCAGAAGTAAGAATCCCACATCAGCTACTGATGCCTGTTATGTGTATAGGTATACTTGAGGCAGTCTGTCCAGGTGGATGAATGTCACTATTCTGCCTATCATCAATACCATCTAAATGCATCATCAATACCATTTAGATGGAAAATGGGAACAGATTACAGCAGTCCGTGGGCTGAACTAAGAGAAGTTTGGCTGGAACTCAGATATGACTCCTGGCTGTTCCCTAACCCTGACAGTTGTGCTGTTCCAGAGAACTATCACTATAGCTTGGACAATGGGAAGCCACACTGATCATACATGAGCCCTTGAGGGTTCAGTATATGTGGAAAGTCACTTGGTTTGCCTGAAAGAGTTCAGGGAAAACTTCATTGCTTTTCACATCCCAGCTGATAAGGTGTTGGCACCCCGGGCATTCAGGGGCTGATGCCCAGGCCTGGGTGTGAGCCCCAGCAACCGACCTTTCAGCAGAACCAGCAGACTGGATGCTTAGGAAGACCACTGCATGACCTGCATGGGATGGTAGCTTTTCAAGAATGGTTTCCTGATTCTAATTCCTTCCAATCTTTTCATGATCGTACATCCTGGTGCTTTATATTTCTATGTTGGCTTCTAAATTACTTGAAATGGTAGCCCACCCAGTATTTTTTTCTGGGAAGTCCAACAGACAGAGAAGCCTGGTGGGCTATGTCCATAGGGTTGCAAAGAGTCTAACACAACTGAAGCAACTTAGTTCACCCCCAAACAGAAATATGGGCTTCCCTGGTGGCTCAGATGGTAAAGAAGTCATCTGCAATGCAGGAGACCTGGGTTTGGATTCCTGGGTCAGGAAGACACCCTGATAAAGAGAATGGCTTTCAACTTAATTATTCTTTCCTGGAGAATTCCATGGGAAGAGGAGCCTGGAAGGCTCCATGGGGCTGAAAAGAGTGAGATAAGGCTCAGTGACTAACATTTTCAAAGAGAAATATACTGAAAGATTGGGGTAAATTGATCAGAAAAAAAGAACCCAATTCACCTACAAACTTTGTTTCAAAATAAAGAGCCATAAATGAAACTAATTGATCATAAGTCTATAAAAGATCATTACTACCAGTACCAATATTGATACTATTTTGTATATAGACTTTGGGAAAGAATCAAACACCTGAGATTAGTACCAGAACTAGGGCATAGAGCCTGACTCATAAAGAGTTGAAGTATATATAGTCAAAGTCAATTGAGAAATTAAGAGTTGGGAAAAAAAATCTAAGTCTCTTTTTAATGGGTGCCCTGAGAGGACACACTGCAAACATCAGCTTTCAGTACTGAAACAGCTGGTTCTAGAAGGTCATTGTGAAAATAGTAGCTTGTAAATTTAAATTCTTAACTCTGTTATGGAAAAGCATTACTGGAATGCCTTTAATTATAACCTTTTTTTTTTACTGTATGTATTTTTAATTTTAAAATAGAAATAAATAGTAATCACACAAACTTTTTCTGTCCAGAGAAAACCACTACTATAGCCTCTATTTTTAAAATATACATTTAAATATGTATAATTATTACCATGTCAAAACACATAAGAAAATAAGTTCTACAACATTAATTCTTAAGAAATTGCACTACTACAAAGCCACAGTCATTAAGACAGTATGGTACTGGCACAAAGACAGAAATATAGACCAATAGAACAAGATAGAAAGCCATGAGATAAACCCACACACATATGGACACCTTATCTTCGACAAAGGAGGCAAGAACATACAATGGAGTAAAGGCAGTCTCTTTAACAGGTGGTGCTGGAAAAGCTGGTCAACCATTTGCAAAAGAATGGAACTAGACCACTTTCTAACACCACACACAAAAATAAACTCAAAATGGATTAAAGATCTAAAATAAAAAGAAAGCAGAGACATTACTTTGCCTACAAAGGTCCCTATAGTCAAAGCTATGATTTTTCCAGGAGTCATGTATGGACATGAGAGTCATGTATGGACCAACTGTGGTGTTGGAGAAGGCTCTTGAGAGTACCTTGGACTGCAAGGAGATCAAACCAGTCAATCCTAAGTAGGAAATCAATCCCGGATATTCATAGGAAGAACTGATGCTGAAGCAGAAATTCCAATACTTTGACCCACCTAAAGTGATGGACTGACTCATTGGAAAAGACTCTGATGCTGGGAAAGATTGAAACTGGGAGGAGAAGGGGATGACAGAGGATGAGATGGTTGGATGGCATCACTGATTCGATGGACATGAGTTTGAACAAGCTCCAGAGCTGGTGATGGATAGGGAGGCTCGGCATGCTGCAGTTGCAAAGAGCAGGTCACGAAGAGCGGGACATGACTGAGCGACTGAACTAAACCAAATCAAAGCCACTGAAGAGATAGTGTGCATATTCTGAAGGAGGGCAGAATTTGCCACCTCAAAATAGATCCTATCATAACGGTGATTGTTGGCTGAATATTTTTAAGAAGCTGCAGACACAGGAAAAACTCTGAAACTTAAGTAGAAGTTACCCTTTAGAAAGAGACATTTCCATTTATATGGGAACTCTCCATTTGAAAAGGTGCCTGTCTGTTTGTTACCAGGAAGAGAAGGACCAGATCTCTAGAAAGTCTTATCAGTGCATAAGACAATGACCTGAAGCTGCACAACCCTACCTTTTTTACTGTGATCATCCAGGCAGGCTCCCACAGCAGGCTCACCCATGCCAACACCTTCTTCTGTTTAACTGGACACAGCGTTGAAGGTGGTGTCTTGGGCCATTTTGAGGAATTATTATCCTGGTCTCTCCCATGTACACAGGAGGTGTACATGCTGTTAAACTTCTGCTGTTTCTTTTTCTCTTGTTAATCTTTTATTACAACGAGGGCAGTGCTGTCTCAGCCGAGACCTAGAAGAGTAAAGGGAAAATTCTTTTCATCACCTACAGTGTAAATTAATTTCATCTGTATGATAGTGTGCAGCACATTCTAAAAAAATCTGACATTATGTAGTTGCCCAGGTAAACTTTTTAATAGTTTATAAACTTTCTGTCATGGCCTGTGTGCAGCTAGAAGAGAATTTCCAACATGAGGCAGAATGAAAGGAGAATAAAGTTTGTTAGAGTGGGAGATGCTGCTAGAAAAACAGGCCAGCTCAAGGGAGAACGGCCTCTTCCAAAGGCTAATAGACAATTTTTATTGCCTCAAAACAGAGAAAATTCCTACTGGAAGAATGACATTAGGTGATCAGTTAGGATGCTACAGGGTGTGTTATAGGGTGGATATTTTACCTAATTTGGGGTCAGGGAACTGTCGTCCTGTAGCTAAGTCATGTTCTACTCTTTGTGACATTATAGACCATAACCCACCAGGGTCCTCTGTAATGGGATCTCAGGCAAGAATACTGTAGTGGGTTGTCCTTTCCTTCTCCAGGGGGTCTTCCTGACCCAGGGATGGAACTCGGGTCTTTCATGTCTCCTGCATTGGCAGGTGGGTTCTTTACCACTAGCACCACATGGGAAACCCCAAACAGTCATTAAGTGAAAGTCGCTCAGTTGTATCAAGCTCTTTGCTACCCCACGGACTGTAGCCTGCCAGGTTCCCTTGTCCATGGAATCCTGCAGGCAAGAATACTGGAGTGGGTTGCCATTCCCTTCTCCAGGGGATCTTCCCAACCCAGGGACCAAGCCCAGGTCTCCTGCATTGCAGGCAGCTTCTTTACCATCTGAGCCACCAGGGAAGCCCAAGAACACTGGAGTGGGTAGCCTATTCCCTCTCCTGGTGGTCTTCCCTACCCAGAGATTGAACCGGCATCTTCTGCATTGCAGGCAGATTCTTTACTAGCTGATTTACCAGGGAAGCCCTTAATAAACTGGCAGATTCCAGTTTGGTCTGAAGCCTAGGCACCATTTCTGACGGAGTTCCAGCTGACCATGCAGATACTCTTGTGGAGAGTGGAGGGAATCGCATGACCTGGCCCCACCCCCTCCCCTGGGCTGTTGGCTTCATCAACATCAACCTGTTAGTCATGTGAACAATTTCTCTTATAAGTGGACTTTCCAATTTATAGCTGAGCCAACCGAGTGTCAGTTGGGGAAGGAGTAGTCCCCACCATGCTTTGTCCAATTTGCAGATTTTGTACAAAACAAATGATGGTTGTAGCATTAGGTAACAAATTTAGAGGTAATCTATAATAAAATAATAGCTATTTGGTTGATCAGGTAAGTTCATTCAATTAGGGAATTCATTGTTCAACAAAATTCTTGGTGAATATGAAAAATGTCATATCCATCAAAAAAAAAAGAGAAAAATATGTCTTTCTTTTTACTTAAAACCAAATGAACATTTTGGCCAACCTAATATTTGACCTGAAGGCTATGAAACTCATCTATTTCCAATGTGCTCACAAATAGACAATCTTCCCCTTCGTTATAAAACTTGCATTTATATCTTTTCTTATCTAGGACAGTTTTAAGTTATTGGAAATGATGACATTTAAATGGCTCCATTTAATACTTTGTCCCCTGACAGGATGGAAATTAGTTTGAGCAAGCTCCAGGAGTTGGTGATGGACAGGGAAGCACGGCAGGCTGCAGTCCATAGGGTCACAAACAGTCGGACATGACTGAGCAACTGAACTGAATTGAAAGCTTTACATATACTTTCAGGCACAAAGCAGAACAAAGCTAAAAATAGGTCTCAGCTTTCAGATGACCTCTACACATCACTTACATCTCACTGGAGAATCCAGACTCAGGATTCACACTGCAGGAGCTGAAGGTGTGTCTATCTCCAGAGCCATATAAAACCAAAGCAAATGATTCCTCATCCAAGCCTCTCGATAGCTTACCATGAATAATTTTGGATTCACGATCTCCAAAGAAGATTTAGTTTCAGGACTAGGAACAGGCTTGTTCACTCAAGAGCTTTTGTGTAGCTTTTATTAACGTATAAAAAGAGACAGAGAAAGTTTCTGACATGGATATCAGATGGAGAATGCCCCCCTTGCTAGTCCACCCAGGCCTTACATACTTTTACCAGACCCATTCCCACACATACATCTCAAATTAATACTCCTCAACATATGTCATCATAATACTCCTGCAACATATGTCTCAAGATAATAAGATTAGTCAGAAGGTTCTTGTTAAGAAGAAATATGTCCTCAAGCAAGATACATTGTTGTTATATAATCCATTTGTCCTTAAGAGCCCTGGAACCCTTCCTCCTTGAGGGCCCTGGACTCCTTATCAACCTACCTAAGAATTAGCTCTCTCAACTTTTGTTGATGAGACATTCTCTCAAATATATCAGCAGATGAATGGATAAGAAAGCTGTGGTACATATACACAATGGAGTATTACTCAGCCCTCAAAAAGAATAAGTTTGACGCAGTTCTAATGAGATGGATGAAACTGGAGCCGATTATACAGAGTGAAGTAAGCCAGAAAGAAAAACACCAATACAGTATACTGACACATATATATGGAATTTAGAAGACAGTAATGATGACCCCGAAAGTGAGACAATATAAGAGACACAGAGGTATAGAATGGACTGTTGGCTTCAGAGGGAGAGGGAGAGGGTGGGAAGATCTGGGAGAATGACAACGAAACATGTATACAATCATATGGGAGATGAAGCACCAGTCTATGTTCAATACAGGATACAGGATGCTTGGGGCCGGTGTATGGGATGAAAAGTATACTGACACATATATATGGAATTTAGAAGACAGTAATGATGACCCCGAAAGTGAGACAATATAAGAGACACAGAGGTATAGAATGGACTGTTGGCTTCAGAGGGAGAGGGAGAGGGTGGGAAGATCTGGGAGAAGGACAACAAAACATGTATACAATCTTATGGGAGATGAAGCACCAGTCTATGTTCAATACAGGATACAGGATGCTTGGGGCCGGTGTATGGGATGAACCGGGGGGATGGGCAGGGAAGGGAGGTGGAGGGGGCTTTAACATGGGGAGATCGTCCACACCTGTGGCTGATTCATGTCAATGTATGGCAGAACCAATGCAGTGCTGTGAAATGGAATAAGCATTAAACAAAAAATAAAAATTAAAAAAAAAAAAGAAATTGCAAATTACAACTTCAAGGAGACACTTCACACCATCAGTAACTTGGACATAAGTAATAATAATTGTTGATAAGAACGTGGAGAAATTTGAACCCTCATACATTGCCTGGAAAATTTGAACATTTACATGTAAATTTACTACATGACCTACCAATTCCACCCCTAGGCTTTCAGTCAAGAAAAATGAAAACACGTACTTCACAATGATTTGTAAGTGAATGGTTATAATAGCATCATATTACTATATAGTAGTCAAAAGTTGGAAATAATGCAAATATCTATGCACGATACTCAGTTGCTAAGTCATGTCTGCCTCTGGGACCCCGTGAACTATAGCCTGCTTGACTCTTCCATCCTTGGGATTTCCCAGACAGGAGTACTAGAATGGATTGACATTTTATTCTCCATGGGGATCTTCTCGACCCAAGGATTAAACCTTTGCACATGAGTTCTTTACCACTTAGCCACCTAGGAATCTATAGAAAAATGAGCAAGAACAATTGGTATATCAAAACAATGGAATAGCATTCAGTAATAAAAAGGAATAAATGCTGATACATACAAAATATGGGGCTTCCCTGGTGGCTCGGATGGTAAAGAATCTGCCTGAAATGCAGGTTCAATCCCCATCCATGCAGGGTGGGGAAGATCCCCTGGAGAAAGAGATGGCACTCTAATAGTCTTGCCTTGAATATTCCATGGACAAAGAAGCCTGGCAGGCTATAGTCCATGGAGGTCACAAAGAGTCAAGAACGACTGAGCGACTAACACTTTCATACAAGATAGGGATGCTCCTCAGAAGCATTGCGGTAAATAAAGGAAGTCAGACAAACAAAGTCATGCATTGTGCAATCCATTTATAAAAAATGATGTCCAGATGAGTCAAAACTACAGAGAAAGAAGCATATTAGTGGTTGTTTGAGGTGCAGTTGGCTATAGAAAGTGGTTATCAGTGGGTACCCAGGCTTTTTTGAGATGATGAAAACATTCTAAAATTGATTTTACATAAATGTACTAAGCATAATAGATTTGAAAACTTAAAAATAAGTGAATTTATGGTATGGAAATTTTATCTTAATACAGCTCTTAAATAAAAACGACAGATTACAGTTCAAAATAGATAAATGAGCTATTCTATTTTGCTTTTCCTCATATTGATTTATCCTTCTTTGAAGCATCCATTTCCTTCAGTAAAGTTTAGAATTACTGATTCATGAATTCAAATATTGTTAATATTTATCTTCTAATATTCAAATTGTAAAGTTGTACAAGATCATAATGCTAAAAACTAGACTGTTGGCTTGGAGACCTTCCTAAATTGTAAGCAATTAAAATATAAATTAAAAGAATGATTTCAATAAGTACAGAACCTGCATTTTCCTATACATTGTTGTTTGTTAAGTCAATTGTTCTGATTCGTTTGTGACGCCATGGACTATAACCTGGCAGGCTCCTCTATCCATGGGATTTCCCAGGCAAGAATATTAGAGTAGTTGCCATTTCCTTCTCCTGGTCTTATACATAGAAAGGTGCTAAATTCATTAACTGGAGATATCTGTTTTTTTTTTTTCTTTAATTGATAGTAATTCTTTGAAACTGGTCTTCATTGCAAAAGCTTCTTTATATATCCTGGCTCCTCCCTTATCTCTTTGAAGCCATCTCTCTGAAAGGATGCATCCCAAGCTCATGTACCCAGTTTTGTCCACCAAATAAAACACAATTCCCAACTTTTAGATTGTTCACTCTTTTCAGTTGAAATTTGGAGGTTGGCAATCCTGTGGGGAAAATCTGGCCTTCTGTTAGGAAAAACAAATAAATAAATCAGTCCCTGGTACACAACCACAACCTTACAGCTCGTGTCTTGCAGCTTTAGTGTTTCAGTGGCCAAAATGAGTAGTTGTAAAAGGGACCTTATAGCCCTTAAAGCCTGAAATATTTGCCTTCTGGACCTTTACAGAAAAAGCTTTCAAAACCATGAACTAGATCAGTCAGCTTCCTAAAACCCAGATGCTGGACAATGTGGAAGTTCCAGTTTCTTTTATCTTGAAACACTGCTTAAGGAATCATGATAGAGGACAAGTGTGTCAGGAATCAAGTTTATTTCTTTCTCTATTTCTTTCATTTTCTTGTGATTACAAGGCCATGCTAATTGGGAGACATTGGCAAGACATTTTATTTTTAACTGTATATAATTTAATTATTTATTGTTTGGCAGGTAAATACATTTGCATAGTTCAAAATTAAAAGATGGAAAGGTCCTACACTGAAGTTCTCCTCTGTGACTGTGTACTCCTCTCACAGTGCCCCTCCCCAGATGCAACCATCACGGCATACTACTTATTACCCTGCCAGAGCTACCTTATGCCTGGCCTTTTCTTTTTTATAATGTACCTTTAGAATGTTTCTAAAATCTTTCTATAACCTCCATTAAAACAAATAAATTTATATTTTAAAAAATGCAATAAAAAATGGAAAATTTGAAAGAAAAAAAAAAAAAGAATGTCAGCTCCATGAAGGCAGACAATTGTCTTCTCTGTTATGTTCTCTGTACCTAGCAGGTACCAGTATCCATTACATAATGGATTCTTGATACATATTTTTAAAATAAGTGAATAATGCATGCAAAGTTCTAATCACACACACAAAAAAAGATGACTGAGATATTTTCATTCATATGACATTTTGCCAATGCTGTATAACCATCAAATAAACTCTGGAATTGGAATTGATGAGATAAAGGACATATGTATTTATCATTTAAAAACATTATCACATTACCTGGAAAACATTTTCCACATGCTGTCATCCTCAATGTAGGAAAGTGGATATTTCTCCAAATACTTACAAACACACATCTCACCAAGATGGCCAATCAATGCCAACAAGGAAATTAAAAAGCTAGTAGAGATCTCTTTCTTCCTGCTTTTTCATGAAGACAAAGTGCTCCCCATCCTGTATGTATTTACCTATCATGAGAAAGCAAAAGGAATAAAATATAAATGATAGAGAATTGGCATAAATGAACAGAATCATTTAAAATATCCAATTTAGGAGGTGGTTGAAATTACAATGGAAAGAATGTTTGAATTAAAAGAAATTCTGAACTAAATACAGATAATGCTGAAGAACTATGCCTAGAAAAGTTTAAATATGCCCTGAAATATATCAAGGTTATTTGTAATAAACAAATGAATACCTAAAGAATGCAAGAGAAATTTTTTTTTCTCTCTCTCTCTCTCTTTCTTGAATGTCCAAAGTTGAGTATCATTACCTTGGCAATCCTGAGTCATCAAACAGAATTTGAACAGGACAATAGAGGCCTCTCTTTGTGCACCAGGAACCAAGGTTTTTTGTTTGTTTGCTTGTTTGTTTTAAATAACAATTTGTACTTTAGTTTTTATTTTTGTTAATTATTTTTATTGGAATATAATTGTTTAATAATGTGTTAGTTTCTTCTGCAGAGCAATGAACTTTTTTCCCGTTTAGGGCTTCCTTGCCAGTTCAGTTGGTAAATAATCCACCTTCAATGTAGAAGACCCTGGTTTGATTCCTAGATAAGGAAGATCCTCTGGAGAAAGGATAGGTTACCCACTCCAGTATTCTTGGGCTTTCCTGGTGGCCTGGCTAGTAAAGAATCCACCTGCAGTGCAAGAGACATGGGTTCGATCCCTGGGTTGGGAAAATCCCCTGGAGAATGGAAAGGCAAACCAGTCCAGTATTCTGGCCTGGAGAATGTATTTAGGCCATCACAAAGCATTGCATAGAATTCCTTGTGTTATACAGTAGGTTCTCATTAGTTATGTTAATAAAGAGACTCAAAGACATATATAACCATGGCATTAGCAAGTCAGGTATCTCTCTAGAGCTGACCTGCAAACCACACAACTCTCAGGAAACTCTGTACAGCTCACCTCTTCTGGAGTATCCAATGGTAGTCCATGTGCAGAGTGGGATTCAGAAATTTCAGGCTTCAGCATTTTCTCAGTGGTGCATGTCAGAATCACACAGTGGAGCTGATTCTTTCTTCTTGACACAATATCATGAATATTTCTCATAAGTTTAATATTGTTTAAACACATGATTTCCATTAGCTTTTTCATCTAATGAACTCTTTGGGGGCATATGATAGTTTCTTTTTTTAATAATTATAAATGATATTGTAATGGATATTCTTATATGTTCATATTTATATAATCACTGATTAAATGTACTTAGATATTTCTGAAAGGATATTAAAAGATAAAGGCAAAATATATTTTTAAGAAGAAAATCCACAGAAGTGTATAAGCATATTTCCCTAATTATATCTAAAAATTACCATTTTAGACACTATATAGTTTCATTAGAATAATATGAAATATATACATATAAGCAAATAATAATCTCTGCTAACTTGATACACAAATGATGACATCATAAAGTGAAGTAACTGAGTCATGTTCAACTATGTGTGATCCAATGGACTGTAGATTCCTCTGTCCATGGGGTTTTCTAGGCAAGAGTACTGGAGTGGGTTGCCTTTCCTTCTCCAGGTATGACGACATCATAATTTGATTTAAATCTTTGATTTATTGATGAGTTTGGACAATTTCTTGTGCTTATGTCTATTTCTGGTTTTAATGGAATATTTTCTTACGCCATAATTTTCAAAATTTACTTTTTTTAAAGTTTTTATTAGAGTATAGTTGCTTTACAATATTGTATTAATTTTTTCTGTACACATTTCCCTTCTTGTTTGGATTCCCTTTCCATCTAACTGACCATAGATCATTGGGTACAGTTCCCTGTGCTCTGCAATAGGATATCACTAGCTACCAGTTTTATACGTGGTGGTATACACACATCAATTCCAATCTTCAATTTCATTCCATCTCACTGTCCTCTTTGACTCCTGTACATTTGTTGTCTATGTCTGTGTCTCTATTTATGCTTTGCAAATAAGTGCACTTGTACTGCTTTTTTAAAAATTTTTATTTTCATTCTACTTTACAACACTGTATTGGTTTTGCTATATATTGACATGAATCAGCCACAGGTGTACACAAGCTCCCAATCCTGAAACCCTATCTCACCTCCCACCCCATATTATCTCTCTGGATCATCCCGTGCACCAGCCTCAAGCATCCTGTATCCTGTATAGAACATAGACTGGCACTTTGTTTCTCAGATGAAAATATACATGTTTCAATGCCATTCTCCCAAATCATTCCACCCTCTCCCTCTACCTCAGAGGCCAAAAGTCCATTCTATATATCTGTGTCACTTTTGTTGTCTCACATACAGGGTCATCTTTACTATCTTTCTAAATTCCATATATATGTGTCAGTATACTGTACTGGTGTTTTTCTTTCTGGCTTACTTCACTCTGTATAATCGGCTCCAGTTTCATCCATCTCATTAGAACTGAGTCAAATTTATTCTTTTTAAGGGCTGAGTAATACTCCATTGTGTATACGTACTAAAGCTTTCTTACCCATTCATCTGCTGATGGACATCTAGGTTGTTTTCATGTCCTGGCAATTATAAACAATGCTGCAATGAACATTGGGGTACATGTGTCTCTTTCAATTCTGGTTTCCTCAGTGTGTATGCCCAGCAGTGGGATTGTTGGGTCATAAGGCAGTTCTATTTGCAGTTTTTTAAGAAATTCCCACACTGTTTTCCATAGTGGCTGTACTAGTTTGCATTCCCACCAACAGTGTAAGAGGGTTCCCTTTTCTCCACACCCTCTCCAGCATTTATTGCTTGTAGACATTTGGATCGCAGCCATTCTGACTGGTGTGAAATGGTACCTCATTGTGGTCTTGATTTGCATTTCTCTAATAATGAGTGATGTTGAGCATCTTTTCATGTGTTTTTTAGCTATCCTTATGTCTTCTTTGGAGAAATGCCTATTTAGTTCTTTGGCCCATTTTTTTTATTGGATCATTTATTTTTCTGGAATTGAGCTGCATAAGTTGCTTATATATTTTTTGTTTCTTTTACAGAAATAAATGCAAAAGAAACAAAAGAGACCATAGCAAAAATCAACAAAGCAAAAAGCTGGTTCTTTGAAAGGATAAAAAAATTGGCAAACCATTAGCCGGACTCATCAGGAAACAAAGAGAAAAAATAAAATCAACAAATTAGAAATGAAAATGGAGAGATGAGAGCAGACAACACAGAAATACAAAGGATCATAAGAGACTACTGTCAGCAATTATATGCCAATAAAATGGGCAACGTGGAAGAAATGGACAAATTCTTAGAAAAGTACAACTTTCCAAAACTGAACCAGGAAGAAATAGAAAATAGACAACGAAACATGTATACAATCATATGGGAGATGAAGCACCAGTCTATGTTCAATACAGGATACAGGATGCTTGGGGCCGGTGTATGGGATGAAACGGGGGGATGGGCAGGGAAGGGAGGTGGGAGGGGGCTTTAACATGGGGAGATCGTCCACACCTGTGGCTGATTCATGTCAATGTATGGCAGAACCAATGCAGTGCTGTGAAATGGAATAAGCATTAAACAAAAAATAAAAATTAAAAAAAGATATATATTCTCATCATTTTCCTTTATGTGGGGATTATTCTCATTAGCACATAAGCCTGCTCCAATCAATCACAGTCAGCAGAAAAGCCTTCCATCAACTTTCTCTCCTGTGATTTCAATTCTTCTTTCTAATCGTGTCCCATAGAAAAGAAAGAAAGAAAGTGAAATGATTCAGTCATGTCTGACTTTTTGCGACTCCATGGACTGTAGCCCACCAGGCTCCTCCATCCATGGAATTTTCCAGGCAGGAGTACTGCAGTGGGTTGCCATTTCCTTCTCTAGGGGATCTTCCTGACCCAGGGATCGAACTCGGGTCTCCCACATTGTAGGCAGATGCTTTACCATCTGAGCCACCAGGGAAGCCCAGTGCTTCCCCCTTTCTGTCATAATAAACACCCCCTTCCCTCTTCTTCCCATTCTACTCTGACTGCCACTTCCATCTCAAGTCCTATAACTGCTTCAACCTAAGTTACAGAGTAAACAGAAAGACTTCTTCCTGACGTAAGTGGATATTTCAGTTCCTCGTTGACCTGACTTTTCCACAGTATGTGTTCTTGTCAAGTTCTCCCTGTGTTTTTTTAGAGACTACCCACATCTGAATTAGTCTTGGGCCATCATCATAAGACATCACAGTTTCTGGTGGCTTAAATGATAGATTTTTTTTTTTCTTCTCTCAGTTCTGGAAGCAGGAAGGTGGGGATAGAGGTGCCAGGAGCTTGGTTTCTGACGGGGTCTCTCTGGCTAACGTATGCCTGCTTTCCAGCTGAATCCTAGCATAGCCTTTCCCTAGAGCCTGTGAAGAGATTACTCTGGTGCCTTGTCTTCTTTTTTTCCAATAATAAATATATTTATTTAAATGAATTTTATTGGAATATAGTTGCTTTACAATGTTAAGTTAGTTTCTATTGTACCGCAAAGTGAATCAGTTATACATATATGCATACATCCCTTTTTTAAAAAATTTCCTTCCCATTTAGGCCAATAAAAGTTATTGAGTCCCTGGAGCAGGGCATGGCAACACACTCCAGTATTCTTGCCTGGAGAATTTCACGGACAGAGGAGCCTGGCAGGCTATAGTTCACAGGGTCATAAAGAGTCAGACACAACTGAAGTGACTTTTCATGCACACAGTTCCCTGTGCTGTACAGGTTCTCTGTGCAGGTTTTCATCAGTTATCTATTTTATGCATAATATCAACAGTGTATGTATGTACTTTGCCTTCTTATAAGGTTACCAGTCCCATATGATTAGAATTTTGCCCCTAGGACTTCATCTAACCATCCCATATGATCAGAATTTTACCCTCAGGACTTCATCCAACCTTAATGACCTTCATGCCCTGCTTTCAAACATGTGATATAGCAGGTAGGGGCTTCAACACATGAATTCAGTTTCTAGCAATGTCTCTTAGCTCACCTGAGCTCAAATTTCATAGATTCTTCTAACTATGCTGATACTTCAGTGTATTTATTGCTATTGTTCTTTATATCTTTTTTCTCAGACCCCTTTATTTTCACTCTCTGAATAGCCTTTTTTCTTACAACTTAAATTGCAACTTATATTTCGCACATCTTTGCATCTTTAGCCCAGCTCTCTCCCTAGAGTGTCAGATTCACCCAGTTCTATATTAGACTCACTAACTTTATGCCTCACAATTATCTTACATCAAACAATCTGAATACTGATATGTCATATCTCATGTACAAGAACCAAGTTATCAGCAAGTTATCCAAGCCAGGATTCTAGGTTTTGTCTTTTTATCCTCAATAAAATCATACACTTAAAAAATTCAATAACTTCCTTTGTCTTTCTTTTATACTCAGGCGTGTGTGTACGTTCAGTTGTGTCTGACTGTTTACAACCCCATAGACTGTAGCCAGCCAGACTCCTCTGCCCATGGAATTTCCCAGGCAAGAATACTGGAGTGGGTTGCCATGCCCTCCTCCATGGTATCTTCCTGACCCAGGGATTGAACTCTCATCTCTTGTGTCTCCTATACTGGCAGGTGGATTCTTTACCCCTGCACTGTGGTCTTAATTTTTATAGTATATTTAAAATGTCTCTGGATACTGAATTCTCTTTTATTTGTGTTTTTTCAAATGTACTTACTCCACCAAGAATACTCTGGCTCCCTCACTTGGGTAATCCCACTCCTCTTCACGTCTAATCTACAGCACAGCCTTCTTTGGGAAGAAGGTCCTGAATCTCTAGACTGATCCTAGTCACATTAACCCGTTTCATCACTTGCTCTTCCTAGTGGTGTCTGTTGTAGCCACTCTTCCAAAAGATGATGTATTCCTACCCAAAATTTGGTTTAATAAGACTGATAATCACACATACATAAAGGACTATAAAAAATGGTATCATTTTAAAATGAAACTTTCTGGAGAATGCAGCCCAACTTTTCTGACAAAGTCCTAAAATGGCTTGAAAAGGCAAGGAAAGGACTTAACTGTGGTCGGGGGTGGGGCGGGGATGAAGGCTGTCACAGAGGAAGCGCGCAGTGCTGAGGCTCTCACGGCCACTGAGTGAGCAGCCATCTGGGTTTCTCGCCAGCTTGACCAGATGTGAGGGAGGAAAGGGAGAGGAGTGATGCTGGAAAGCTGTCAGCAGTCAAACATCAGAAAACAAACTCGAACTCTTTAGTGTGTGGTGTTCGGAGTTCAGCTGAGCAGGGAAAGTGAGAGCTGGGCTGTCAGACGCCAGAGCTGCCTGTTAAAGCAACACGCCAGCGAAGGATGAGTTAAAGCTTTCCTCCCTGACTGCAGCCGGAGCAACAGGAGGCTACCAGGGAGCCAGGTTCCCCTGGGAGGGCTCACACCGGAGGGTCAGGCAGAAGCGCCGGTCATTTCACTGCTGAGCAGGCCCTGAACCACAGGTTCTGCAGCTGATCAGCCCTGAGGAGGCTGGGAGTGGAGAAGCGGGGAGTACAGGGTCAGAGCTGGGGACAGTTACAGACACTCCTCCCCACAGACAGGAAGGCTTCAGAGTGTAAAGATGAAGACTTCTGCCCCAGATTTCAGACAAAGAGACCAGGCATGAAGGCATCAGGGCTAGAAATGTAAACACATGTGAGAGCATCCGCTGTTGGGAGGGTCTGGATCCTCCAGAGGCTGCAGCACGCTGGCTGTGCCGGGCTTCTGGGGTGGGAAGGGCCCTTGACTCCATGAGGCTGGTCAGCTAAAGCTTCGGTCAAAGCCAACAGTCAGGTTGGAAAAATTACACATAGAGACTGACCCAGGAGCCAGACTCCTCACAGGCTCTTTGACATATGGAATTATGGTCACATGCACAGTCAAGGGAAACAGACACACCTGATCAGGTGAGTACTTTCACTGCTGCTGCTAAGTCACTTCAGTCGTGTCCGACTCTGTGCGACCCCATAGACGGCAGCCCACCAGGCTCCCCCGTCCCTGGGATTCTCCAGGCAAGAACACTGGAGTGGGTTGTCATTTCCTTCTCCAATGCATGAAAGTGAAAAGTGAAAGTGAAGTCGCTCAGTCGTATCCAACTCTTAGCGACCCCATGGACTGCAGCCTATCAGGCTCCTCCATCCATGGGATTTTCCAGGCAAGAGTACTGGAGTGGGGTGCCATTGCCTTCTCCAGTACTTTCACTGGACTGGGCATATGTTAATGCATATTACTTAGCTTATTTTTGAAATATTCTGACATTCGTTTTAGCTTAGTCTCCCCGGTCTTACTTTACAGGTCACTATATTTTCCATTGGAAAATGTAGCCACTTTTAAAATAATCTATACTTATCAATGTATTTTGAAAGCAAGTGGAACATTTTTTACATACTGGCAAAAAACACAGTTTAAGCACAATCAGTATTAATGTGGAATAGCCAACAAAGGTGCTTTCCTTCCAGCAAAGAGTACAGAAGAGCTTTTAAAAGATAAGCTTGCAGTTACATAGACTTGGGAAAATTCTATAAACCTCAATTTTACCATCTGAAAATACATTTTCTAAGATTATTATGAAGATGGAATAAAGCAAAACATAATGAATGACATACTCTTTGGCATATACATGGCCCAATTAATGATTAACAGATGAGTCATTTAGCATGTGTACTATCTCTTACGGTCTGGAAGCGATTTAACACTATGTCTACAGATATAGACTTGAGAAGATGAGTAATGGGTAAGAAGGGGAGGTGAGCCTCCTTGAGACTCAAATTTTCTGTTAAAAAAAATGGAGAAGTCCCTTTTTCTCTTCAGTGCTTTTGGGACTTATTTATTACCTTCAAACTGTCTAAGAAGCTCAAAATTATTACAAGAAGCCTGATGAATTTTGGGGAGTTGCAAGAAGAAATCTTTCTATGCATTGCTCAGAAGAGGCTCAGATTTAGAATATGTTGAATTTTTCAAAAAATATAGTTCTCCCAAATCTTTAGTATTCTTGGCATTATTTCTAGACCTATCATCTAATCTGTCCTGCTCACATTGTTTCCCCATGAGATGTGGACACGAGCTTTGAAGACCTATTAACCAGGTCATAAAGGCAATATGGATGATCTTCAATTTTTACACTTATGCTAATATGGACTTATTATAATAGTGAGCATGGATTTAAATTCAATTAAATTCATGTCAGGTGTTTGATTAATTATTACTTATTAGGAACTAGCGATTTAAAGATTAATAAGATATATCCTCTGTCTTTGAAAAACTGACAATTATCTCAGAGTATAGGTACATATGTAACTTACATAATCAATGGGATAAGGACTAAAACAAATACAACAGTAGTACATCTTGCAAACTAAGAAAAGGGTGCTATTCAGTGACTTCAAGTATTAAGGAATACTCTGCTTAATGAGGTCACAATTGATTTCAGGCTTTAAGAAGGAATAAGTCTGCCTAGAAAGAGAAAATATGAGAATGTCATGTAGAGCAGAATCAAGAGTGTGAGAAAAGACCCACAGAGTTCTGAAATCCACAAACGAAATTAGGCCACTCGTACACTTGTCCTCAGCAAAATGTCTTTCCAAGTTTCAAAAATACCTTAAAGGTATAGAACTTCAAGAAAAGCCACTTGACAACAGTAGATAGGAATTACATTGAATGAAAACTGGCTTTAATCATAAACACCACAGTACCTAATAAAGTCATAATTATGATGCTGAAGTTGCTTACCATGTGCTGAGACTATACAGTCTGTTGATGGTGTATTTGCCTGGGAACTGTTATTCCTGAGCATCTAAGAGCATGCTGGAGTTTCTCCTTAGCTGTTCACAAGGAAAAATAATGAAAATTTATTTATTCATAAAAAACGTTGGCTTGTTTCCTATCTGAAAAAAAATAAATAAAAAGTTGCAGAGGAAATTTTAATAAAATTTTAAAAACTTTTCTGATAACATATTTGCATCCTGCCAGGTGTTGAGTGTAGGTGTATGCCTTGAAAAACGTCTCCCAATAAGGTTTACACATATTTTTGTGTTACATTAATATACATGCTGTTAGGAGAAGCCATCCATGAAATCACAAAGAATTGTGTATTTTCTGTATGAAAGTGCTGCATGGCTGTTCTCTGAAGAAATGAACTCTCACATGTCTAAAATATAGCATGTGTCATGACAGGGAAGTGAGCATTTCAGTGAAATGCTTAACTGTGTTTACGTCTTCCTTTTTGTCTTACCTATTTAATCGCAACTACTCCTGAATGTAGTATTTTAATTTGAGTTGATTCTGTCACAAACAGACTCATATTATTGGCATTTTATGGCAGCTGGCACCTGAGTTCTCTTGGATTGGGTAGTCGGAACTTCATAAGTGTGCTGTGATCGTGTCAGGGGCCAAAAGAGCCATGCTGGGCAGTGATGGGGGACTGGATGCCACACCAACCTGGAGCCAGACTGAATCTGACAACTGATTTAGCACAGTGAGCTGTTTCAACAGAGATGGATTGTTTGTGTTCTTTAACTTCAAGAGACAGTTATTTTGAAAGATGCAGTTCTTTTGTGGGGCTAAAAAGAACACTTTGTCTTAATTATACTTGACATTTCAAAGCTCATACCAAGAGCCTTCTCTGGGGACAGAAACAAACCACTTGTCTCCTCTAGAATAGGAGAGTGAAATGAATAAACAACCCTGGTTCTTCTCATTCGATAGTGCAATTTCTCTGATGTTTGTTTGTTTGTTGTTTTATATATTTGTTTCTTTTGAAGAGCACTGGATGAGCCATAGCTTAATATTCTGTAGGACAATCAAAGTATCGATGGGAGGGCTATTTGGAAAATTAAGAACAAAATTGCTAGTGTACAAAGCAACATATTGTGTGCCCTTGGTTGTTCTATATGTTCATTCAGAGCAGTTAATTTTCTCTGAAGCAGTAAAATAAAATGGGTACTAATATACCAAGAATCTGACATTTTAAAACTTGTGTTTCTTTAGATTACTGCAAATTTAATACTACAATTTTATTCAATTTTGATTTCACTGCATTTGTCATTTCCTCTGAAAATATGATTTCTGTGGTTTCTATTCATCTTGAAATGTTTCATCATCCATATTTTATTCATATATCATGAAGATTTTTTTGGAGACATAGAAGTGCAATAAATTTATTATTGCTCCTATATTTTTCCTCTATTCCTCTAATGTCTGATTCCTATAAATTCTATTTCCTCTAATGTCATGTTTTTGCCCATATTCTGCACTTAAATGTATCTCCACCAACCTTTCTGTGTATTAATGTAATGTTTAATTTTACTGTTTACATTTTCTTAAAGAGTTTATTGACATTAGTATTTATGCTAAGTTTTCCATATCTAGAAGAAAGAATACGCTTAGAGTAGATTTTGGAGCAGTCATATGCTTGGCAGGGTTATCTTTGGGTAAATAGCAGCTGCTATTGAAAAACATCCTAAATATTTATTAGCAGAAGTACAAAATCACTGCAGATGGTCACTACAGCCATGAAACTGAAAGATGCTTACTCCTTGGAAGGAAAGTTATGACCAAACTAAACAGCATATTAAAAAGCAGAGACATTACTTTGCCAACAAAGGTCTGTCTAGTTAAGGATATGGTCTTTCCAGTGGTCATGTATGGATGTGAGAGTTGGACTGTGAAGAAAGCTGAGTGCTAAAGAATTGATGCTTTTAAACTGTGGTGTTGGAGAAGACTCTGGAGAATCCCTTGGACTGCAAGGAGATCCAGCCAGTCCATCCTAAAGGAGACCAGTCCTTGGTGTTCAATGGAAGGACTGATGCTGAAGCTGAAACTCCAATACTTTGGCCACCTGATGTGAAGAGCTGACTCATTTGAAAAGACCCTGATGCTGGGAGAGATTGTGGGCAGGAGAGGATGGATGGCATCACTGACTCGATGGACATGAACTTGGGTAGACCCCGGGAGTTGGTGATGGACAGGGGGGCCTGGCATGCTTTGGTCCATGGGATTGCAAAGAGTTGAACACGACTGAGTGACTGAAATTAAACTGAATAAATAACATTTGGTATGTTCTTTGGAATGTTTTGATACATTCATAAAGGTGCACTTTTAGTATAAAATCTACATTCCATATTATCTACATATTTCTTGAAATGTAAATCAATTATTCCCAGAATGCTTAAAGAGGAATACTTAAAATGATTACATGCAATTGTCTTTAACATAATCACTTAGATCTTTGAACTCCACAGTAAGAAATTGCTGATATCACAGCAACTGCCACTGTCATTTAGTGAAGTGAACTGGGTTTCTGCAGTAAAACAGAAAGGAGAGGTGAGATTTTGTGTCTCCTATTAAAATCATTGGTCTTTTTTCAGGCCTCAGTATTAGAATCCTGCTAGTTTTTAATATCTGAATATGAATAAATGTCATTTCCTTGTTTTTTTTTTAACTCTGTTAAAAGTCAACAATATTATCACTAAAAATTATGTTAATCCATGCATGCATTATGAAAGTCATAAACCCATTTCAGTACAATGAGATGTCTATAAGAATGAGAAAAGAGACACAATAGGACGACAACTGAAAATATTAATATTGTTTTTTCTGCCAGTTCCCACTGAGATGACTTAGGTTGAAGTTGAAGTGAAGTGAAGAAGTTGCTCAGTCGTGTCTCACTCTTTGCGACCCCGTGGACTGTAGCCTGCCAGGCTCCTCTGTCCATGGGATTCTCCAGGCAAGAATACTGGAGTGGGTTACCATCTCCTTCTCCAGGGGATCTTCCCGACCCAGGGATCGAACTTGGGTCTCCAGCATTGGAGGCAGATGCTTTAACCACTGAGCCTCCAGGGAAGCCCAACCAGAGTTATGTGGATGGCTGAATTGAAATATTTTACTTTTCAAAGTAATAGAATATTAGTCTCTGCCTATGTTACAAATCTTAAGATGATAAGAAGTTGTCTGAAAGAGCAATCTGGGAAAGGCAGTTTCTTTAGATTACTAACAAACTGTATTGCTGAACTTGAGGAATTCTGTATTTTCACCGCTAATAGATAGACAGGACATTCATAAACAGAAGTTTTTGGTGACCATGGACTCTTGAATTCTTTCCTTCTCTAGTGTTATTTTTGTAGTGTTCTTTTATAGTTTTAGAACTCAAACTATTTCCGATTCAATATGTGCATGTGTGTATTTGTCCTGATTTTGGTCCTTGCTAGTATTTTGTGCATTTTAATGTCCTTAGCTAAGTCCCAAGCTATAACTGTACAATGAAAAGAAAAAAAGTTAGGACCATGGAATCAGAGCTCTGTTCAAAGAGTTGAAAGACTGTAGGTAATTTATTTAAGCACTGGGTTCCTGAATACTTAGAAAAGAATGGACTCAATAAGAGTATGAACTGGTACAAAAGTGTCCAAAGCTAGTGTTTAAAAGATAGAAAGGATTACATAAATATTAATTTACTTACTACCTTAGTAAGTAAATATTAATTACTATATTTAACAATTTATAATTGCTACAATTTTCATTGAGAAGCAAGCAATGTCATCCTAAGGTGGCAGTCTGTGAAAGAGGATGTACATATTGGCAAACTTTATACGTAATTTTTTTTTGCTTTGTCTTCAAGAATTTCAGTACTGTTTGACATACTTTCTAGCACCCTATATGAGATCAGGAACACTGTAGCAAATATTTTCTTATATCTCACAGTGTTTTATGTAGAATAGTTCAGTAAGTTGTTATTCACTATTATGCATATATATGTCCAAGGTAACCTCAAAATAAGAAGTAACTATAAGTTGGAGAAGGCAATGGCACCCCACTCTAGTACTCTTGCCTGCAAAACCCCATGGATGGAGGAGCCTGGTGGTCAACAGTCCATGGGGTCACTAAGAGTCAGACACAACTGAGCGACTTCACTTTCATGCATTGGAGAAAGAAATGGCAACCCATTCCAGTGTTTTTGGCTGGAGAATCCCAGGGACGGGGGAGCCTGGTTGGCTGCAGTCTCTGGGGTCACACAGAGTCAGACACCACTGAAGCGACTTAGCAGCAGCAGCAGCATAAATTCTATTAAATTACATAAGAATGTATTATATAACTTATGTTAATTGAAAACTAAATGCCTAATTTTCTTGCATGTATTGAATCTACAGAATGTTTGTGATTAAACATGTGTAATCAAAATAAAGCAATCATTCTTTCTGTTGAGATTTTTTTTTAAGTATTTTGGAAGGTATTTGTATGAAAGGTATAGTTTTGTAAAGAAAAAAACAATTGAAAGTGGTAAATTGAATATTTTTGAGTTTGCAAGAGATAATGATGTATAATGAAGAAACATATGGTCTGAAAAAAAACAACAGTGAAAAAACTTTAAAGATATTATGGTTAATTTTCAACTCAAGTTTGAATTATACAGTTTCCTTTTTTTCATGCTATGTAATGCATGAGCTCATTGAATCTGACATCAAATTGAAAATCTGCAAGGCAGAAGAAACAATCAGTAAAATTAAAAGCAGCTATGGAATGGGAGAAAATATTTGCAAATCATACATCTGATAAGGAGTTAATATACAAAATATATAAAGAATCCATATAACTCAATAGCAAAACAAATAATTTAAAAATGGACTGGGGACTGAACAGACACTTTTGCAAAGAGGACAGTGTAAATGACCAGCACATACATGAAAAGAGGCTCAAGTGAAAGTGAAAGTCACTCTGTCCTGTCTGACTCTTTGTGACTCCATGGACTGTCCATGGAATTCTGCAGGCCAGAATACTGGAGTTGGTAGCCTTTCCCTTCTCCAGGGGATCTTCCCAACCCAGGGACAGAACCCAGGTCTCCTGCACTGTGGGCAGATTCTTTACCAGCTGAGTCACGAGGGAAGTCCATCTGATCATCAGAGAAGTGCAGATAAAGATCCCAATGAGACACCACCTCACACCTCTTAGAATGGCTACTTCAATATTTACATCAAATATAAAAGAGATAACAAGTGTTACTGAAGATATGGAGAAAAATGAAGCCTTTATGCACTGTTAGTGGGAATGTAAATTGGTGCTACCACAATGGAAACTGTATGAAGATTCCTCAAAAAAAAATGTAAAATAGAGCTACCATGTGGTCCAGCAATTACACTTCTGAATACAAAACCAAAGGGAACAAAAACAGGATCTCAAAGAGGTATCTGTATCCCATGTTCACCACAGCATTATTCGCAACAGCCAAGTTATGCTGAAGCAGGAAACAGATCAGGCTCCATCTTGAAAGCAGGACTCTGTCTTGGGCCAGACCGTGGACTTTGAACTATATGCCCTGTATCTATGGAAATGACATACCAAGTGGAAAGCCAGACCCCAGGATAAAAGAGCCCCAGGGCTCATACGTAGACTCTCTGTCGCCTAAAAGAATACCCTAATTATCTGTGTAACCGAATAGAATCATAAATTCTATTATGCTTATTGGGGTATGATCACAGGCCGATTGATAATTGTCCACTGTTTACCTAGGCTTAAGGTATATGAATCATGAGTTAACTTTAATTGTATCTTTCTTTTCCTTTGTTCAGACTAGTTTCAGAGAATTTGGGGAGGGTACATACACTTAGGGTATATAAGGTTTTCACAAAAACTGGTCGGGGTCCTTGGCTAAGAGGAGACTCTCCCTTGGGCCCGCTGCTATAATAAACTGCACTCCACTATCTGCATTGTCCCTGTGAGTGAGTTTCTTTCCTGGATCGCATGGCTACAACAATGGAAGCAACCTGAGAGTCTGCTGATGGACAAATAGATAAGGAATATGTGGTATTATATAGAGTGGAGTAAAACTCAGCCATGAGCAAGAAGGAATTCCTGCCATTTATAACAATATGGTTTGAACTTAAGAGCATTATGCTAAGTGGAATAAGTCAGTCAGAGAAAGACTAACATATAATGCACTTAAATTTAGAATAAGAAAGACCAAAACTCATAGAATTACAGTAGAGTAGTGGTTACCAGAAACTGGAGAGGGGGTATGGGAGAGGAGTGGGAGATGCTGATCAGAGTAAAACTTGTAGCTACACAATGAATGAGTTCTGAGGATTTAATGTGCAGCATAGTGAGTGGATGGAGATTACATGGTGATTGTACATGGTATTCCACTCCAGTACTCTTGCCTGGAAAATCCCATGGATGGAGGAGCCTAGTGGGCTGCAGTCCATAGTGTCGCTAAGAGTCAGACACAACTGACCGACTTCACTTTCACTTTTCACTTTCATGCATTGGAGAAGGAAATGGCAACTCACTCCAGTGTTCTTGCCTGGAGAATCCCAGGGATGGCGGAGCCCAACGGGCTGCCATCTGTGGGGTCGCACAGAGTCGAACACGACTGAAGTGACTTAGCAGCAGCAGCAGCAGGAGTACATGGTATTGCTAGTGGCTCAGATGGTAAAGAATCTGCCTGCAATGTGGGGGAATCAGGTCCAATCTCTGGGTTGGGAAGACCTGGGAAAGGGCTTGGCAACCCATTCAGTATTCTTGTCTGGAGAATTCCATGGACCAAAGGAGCCCAGCACACTACAGTCCATCGGGTCACAAAGAGTCAGACATGACTGAGTGACTAATACATTCACGGTGTTTATATTAATAGATAATATTAAGGTTTTCTCAGGTCTTTCTTTCCTGAGCATGTGTCTTGCCTGGGTCTGAAGGTGAATCTCCCTTCCTTCCACAGGGCTGCCTTTAAACATCTTAAAGGTCAAGAGCCTCACCCTAGCTACCCTGGGCCTTGGTCTACTGTCTGTCTCCCTTGTACTCTCCTGCTCCACGTGGTCTCCCTGCAGCTTTCCCAAGAGGCACTGCTTTTCCTGCTGAGATCTAAGTTAGGTGAAACAGAGACTAGCCCTTCAGACCGCCCTCAGTCTAGTTAGAATATTTCAAACATGTCTTCTCTGCTCCCTTCAGCGCAGAGAACTGGGAACAGGGCTGCAGCCTCTTGCAGACAAAGACCAGGTGAGCTGCTGGGCAGGTGGATCAAGCAAATGGGAACATCTCAAGATCTCATACCTGAATGCTGTGGCTTTTTTCTTGAATAGGTGTCCAATTGGTTGAGGTAGGCTTTCTAACCAGAGTTCCTCTAATTTGGCCCATTTTGAATGTGCTTGATGTTTCCTTGGGGGAACAAGGGCTTGGAACTTACTATTCTGTCATTTTCTGAAACAAAAATAAACACATTTTAAAATATTTATTTAAATAATTGATCCTAACCCTTTATAAAGCAAAAACCCACCAGACTGAGATACAATTAACTGCATAATAATTATATGATACATAAGTAAGAAATCAAACTTATTTTTAATTCTATTAAACTAAAGA
>SJYC01035565.1:0-18977 GCA_006408675.1 Madoqua kirkii
ATCCTTTAGTTTATCAAAATTCTTTATAGATTCTGGAAAGAATGTCCATGGCAGCTGCCTATTTCTAGCTTCCAAACTTAACAGTATGACATTCACTTTTGGAATTTATGGATACTATTCTGAATCACTATTTCAAGGCATTTTAGTGTTTATAAGACATTTTATAATTGTATCACCTTTTTTACAGGTCCAAAGGCAGATTCTCAATGAAGAATCTGTTAAGGCCTATGAAAGTATATATCCCTATTTTAGAAAAACAAAAATCTACCTTTAATAGGAAAGGAAACAAAGACTACAAGGTATCTTAAATTATGCATAGAGGTTTGATCAATCATCTCTAACTTGCTTTTTATGTAGTACATATGTTCTAAGACAGAAAAACCAATATTTTATTAATTGTTCTCATCATGATTATGTCTGCTTTAATCTTTCAAGGGATTTCTTTGTTTTTATAAAGCAATGGGAAATCCAGAAAACATAGAGGATGCATACGTTGCTGTTATTCGGCCGAAGAATGCTGCCAGTCTCAATTCTCGGGAATACAGAGCTAAGTCATATGAAGTGAGCACAGCTGACTAACATTTGATTTTCTACCACTGAATGTCATTCTCCATTATCATTTTCATTCACATTTAAAGTCTTACCATAGCCTGTAAATTCTTATTGATAACCTAGATACTGAGAAGCTAGAATTTATGATTGTATAGCTCTTCCCATCACATTGTCTTTTTTTCCTGCTGCATGTACTTTGATAATTTTTTCTATTCAATGATATGGATAAATTCTTAGATAGTAAAAGTTACTTATTTGAGTTTTGCATATATAATTTATGAGAGTTTGGTTTTTGCAAGAGTTTCTGGAATGGCTTGCAAAAAAAATTGCAAAATTCCAGTCTAAATTTTATTCATGGTTATTTTTCAAAACTCTATTTTCAACAGTTCATTTAAAAATATCTATACCTTTAATTGTTTTAGACAATTAAGTTACTTCTCTGAAGTCTTGAATACATTATTAGTATTAGTAAACATGACTGAGGCTCAAAAAAAGAAAAGCCCAAAGCAGATTTTTATCTTTACTATGCAGCAGATTCAAGCATCATAAAATAGTTCTAGTCTAATCTAATTTCAACTAACTTCTCTGCACCCGTGCAGAGCCGCTCAGTCCTGTCCAACTCTTTGTGACCCTGTGGGCTGGTGACCCCATGGGCTGTAGACCACCAGGCTTTTCTGTCCATGGGATATCCCAGGAAAGAATACTGGATGGGTTTGCCATTCTCTTCTCCAGGGAATCTTCCCGACCCAAAGACTGAACCTGTATCTCTGGGTGTTCTGCTTTAATTGCCTTTTTGAGGTTAGTTTTCTGAAACCTATTAAAGGATATTGCAAGGATTCTGAGGAGGCTGCCATTCAGCACTGCTGTGGCTTACTGGTTCTCAGTCCTGGCTACACTTTAAATCACCTGGGGAAGTTTAAAACTTCCAGTACCACGACCTCAGTCCCCTGACATTCTGATTTACTAGGTCTGAGATGAAGCTGCACATTGATACTGTTTTGAAGGGGTTCATGTTATTCTAATATACAGCTAGGCTTAAGGTTAAGAAAGATTGCTGGCTATATTTTAGGGCAAGTAAATTTTATTTTAAACATTCTCTTAATGTTGTTTTTCTCATCCAAGATTTTGTTGCATGAAGTTCCCATTGAAGGACAGAAAAAAAAGAGAAAGAAAGTTTTATTGGAAACTAAACTGCAAGGTAACAGTGAAATAACACAAGGCATATTGGATTATGTAGTAGAAACCACCAAACCAATTCTCCTGCAAACCAGGGTATCAGAGGTAAGAAATTTTTCTCCTTAACACAATTGGTTTTAAATGCTTGTGAACAAAGACATTTTTAAAAATATATTAAAGTCAGTTTCTTTTTATGATCCTTTTTATTGAAAAACTTTTGGAAAAGACTCAAATTTCTGGGGTTTTTTTTTAAGGTGGAACCAAACTCCCTTCAAGAAGTTCCTTGACTATAATGCTTTTTAAGTTTAAAAATATTTTTTAAATATTTGAATAGTTTTAAGTCAAAAAAATTTGAAAAAATATTTTTGCAGGTTTTTTTTTTTAATTGGAGTATAGTTGCTTTACAATGTTGTGTTAGTTTCTGCTGTACAGAAAAGTAAATTAGCTTTGTATACACATAAACCCCCTCTTTGTCTGATTTCCTTCCCATTTAGGTTGCTTCAGAGCACTGAGTAGAGTTCCCTGTGCTACGCAGTTGGTTCTCATTAGTTACCTGTTTTATACATAGTAGTGTATATATACGTCAGTCCCAGTGTCGGAATCCATCCCACCCTCCCCTTCTTCCCTTTGTATCCATACGTTTGTTCTCTATCTGTGTCTCTATTTCTGCTTTGCAAAGAAGTTCATCTATGACATTTTTCTAGATTTTACAGATACACCTTCAAATATAATATTTTTCTCTCTCTGACTTCACTCTGTGTGACCATCTCTAGGTCCATCCATATCTCTGCATGTGGCACAGTTTTGTTGCTTTTTATGGCTGAGTAATATTCCATTGTATGTATGTACCACATCTTTGCTCATTCCTCTGCTGATGGATTTTTAGGTTGCTTCCATGTCTTGGCTGTTGTAAATGGTGCTGCATTGAACATTAGGAAACATATATCTTTTTGAATTTTGGCTTTCTCCAGATATATGCCCAGGAGCGGGATCGTATGGCAGTTCTAGAAGAATATTTCAATTGTGTTAATGATTTGTTCAAGAAAAACAGGAAGTCAAAGTGGCTTGAAAACTAAGGAGAAAACACAAGTTATTTTTGTTAGAGTCTATTTCCCTAGATAAGAATCTTTGAACTACTATTTTTATTTATCTACTCCAGGACACAGAAAACTATAAACCTCTCTCCATAACTAAGTAGCAGTTAAGAGTGTGTGTATTAGAGCAAGTCATAGAAATTACCAGGTAGCAGAGGTTTTCTTCCCATTTGGTCACAAGAAGAAAATCATTTTCAAAGAGCCAACTAAACTGTAGAAATATTCACTCTGAAAGGTTTAGGCCCTATTTACAAAATAAGATAATCTATAGCTTATGAAACTGATCATATATCAATGATCAATTTTATCAGCCTGTGCCTCACAAGAAGCAGATAGCAGTTAGAAGTTCTAGAAATTATATATCTCTGTCCAGAATTCAGGCATTATAATTAAAAGGTAAAGCTAATTTCAGTCAGACAACTGTTGAAAGCAGTTGTTGGTAGTGAAGTAAAACGTACCTCTTTGTGCCTAAATTTTTGTTTTATTACAGCTTATTCAGTTTTTTTTTTCCCCTGTTTGTTCATCTTTATAGAGGATAGTTATATAATTCATCTCTTTTCAGTAAAGAGACTATTTTTGTTGTAAAGATAAGGCTGAATCATGTCATTTGATTTGTTGGTTATTTGGGATACTTGTTCTTTAGAGATAAGCTGAATTAAGGCTGTTTCATAACTTCTGAGGGTACCGTTTACCGTATTTTACCTCCCCAGCAGGTAACCTCCTCAATAGGGCCTGAAGAGTTTTTGCAGCTCTGACCATTGTAACTGGAGATTATAAGAAGTTCCTGCGTAAACTTACAGGTCTTTGATACACATTCTGAGTCCCACAAAGAGAATCCCCTTTCCTAATTATCAGATTGACTTTTTAAATAAAGTGATCCAAAAATTGATCTTAGCTAAAAAAGGGGACTATCCCTGTGGGTGATCAAAAGGCTCCTTTGGATGCTGAAAATTTGTCAGCTTTTTCTACCTGTCTTAGACTTCTCTTAGTAATTTGTATTACTATTACTAAATTGTTTTAGTTATCAGGATTATTCTAAGATCAAATTACTGAGACAAAGTCTGAGCCCAAATCACGTATTTGAGCTGAGATAGAAAAGTCATAATTTGCTGTGAATTAGCCAAACTCTAACACTTGGTTCATTCACCAAGAAAGGGGATATACGTGGTATCAGTGTGAACAAAAATGTCTCCTGGGACAGAGGACTGGGTAGTTTTTCTTAGAAGCTACGAGTGGATAGGCACCCTGAAATATGTCTAGCACAATTATGTCTTGTATACTTAGACAGTAGAATGTGCTAATAAATTTTCAGGCAGCTTTTAATAAGAGAAATGAAAATAAAGAAGTTTTTACTTAACTAAACAGTTAAAATAATGAACCATACCATACCTGACTATCCTATTCAGTTGAGTTTCTCTAAAAGTGTGAAATATTTTTATAGAGAATATGATTTCTTATATAAGCATCACATGAAAATTACAAATGACTTTATAACTGCAGTAGTTTGGCCTTTTCGTGCAGTGCTATACGTAGTTTACAAAGCACTACCACAATTACTTATCCATGCAATTCTTAAATTGATCCTGTGAGTTGGTATATGGTCATTTTCACATCTGTAAAATGGAAATGCAGACATAGGCACCTAGAAAAATCATATTTCCATTTGTGGAGGACTTAGGACTAGAACAATTTCCCAACTTGTAGTCAGTGCTTTTCTCCTCCCCCGACACCCCCCACCACACCCACCCCACCTGAAATAGATCTCATAGTTGCATATAAAATTGGCAAAGTAGTAAGTTTGCATCAGAACTCGGTTTAGGGAAGCTAGAAGGCAGGAAAGATTAAGTGGAACAAGACCTCAAACCAGACAAAAGTAATATTACCTCTGAAATTTATTAGAATGTTTTTCTTTATTTAACACTTACATTTTGTACAAGTGTCAATTTTGTAGAAAATTGTTTGGGGGCTGTAATAATAATGGGCCATAATAATTAAAAATATTCACTCTAGCATTTTGTGAATGAATGAAGCTGTTTGAACACTTATAGTATCTACTTGTCCACAGATGGCATCCAGCCAGGCATTCCTACCTGGGTCAAAAACAAGGTTCTGTTTCTGGGGGTGGGGAGGTTGGAAGGGTTGATAAAAACATGACAAAGATAGCCAGAAAATGAAAGATTTCAGAGTGAAAAACTTTTGGTTATTATTTATTGCCCCCTGCTGCAAATCAGGAACAACAGACTGAGAATGATGGTTAAAATTCAGAACAATAATTTATAGCCCAATCAGATTTTAATAAAGACCAAAATTGAGGATGGAGGTTGAATATTAAATGAAGGGTTACTAAACTTTAAAACTCTGTAATTTATATATACTACCCTTCTTGGCCAGCTCAGACTTTAGTGAAATTCTCACCATCTACATCCCAACGGAATGAAGACATACATGCCTCTTCACCTTGCAGGATGCTCTGCGGTTCAGCTGCTCTGTCAGTCCTTAGTGGGGCGGATTTCCTTGCTGGGTATGGGGAGCTTCTCTCCTAATGAGTCAGAACCAGGAATCTGTTGGTTAATTGCCTACAGAATGATATACATTATTATCAGAATTACCAGTTTTTATTAGTGCATATAATAAAATTGACTTTTTATATTTCAGTTCCTCTTAATACTGCCTTTAAAATATTATTTTTAACTCTGAAGGTAATTTATAAGATTTTAAAAGGCTGGTTATTTTTATCTTTACTGACTTAAAATGATTAGGAAAACGAGTGGTCCTGATGAAGACATTTCCTCTGGATGGGGAGAAGGTGGGCAGAGAAGCGGCATTATTTATTGTTCCATCAGTTGTTAAAGGTAAAGCTTGAATTTCATCTTGTGAATCTTGGTGTACTTTAGGTGCTAAGCTAAAGTCTATGGAGGAACTTAGGAATTTGGAGTCATAGTTACTATTGCAATACTGTTGTAAAAATCATATTTTTAATATAATGGAAGATGGAGAAATTTGTTACTTAACGACATTTTGATTCCCAAGTAATATTCAGGCTTCTGGACTAATCGTAAAGTTTTTGTTTCTGTTTTTAAAAGTAGAATAAAGAAGTGAGGAAGGAAGCTATAATAAAAACAAAAAGTTTTCAAGTTATAATGAGGCATTTTTCAGACTGTGCTATATAAATAGAATAGAAATAAAAATGTATGTATTTTGGAAAATTAACAGATTATCATCAGAATCTATCTTGTGTTTGGGATAAGAAAGTGTCAGTGATAGTTTTAAAATACTCCACCCAATAATAATGGTAATATTTAAAGAACTTAGATCTAAGGTGAAAATTTAATTTGAGCTTTGACAAGGAATTCATCCTATTATCCTGGAATAATAGAAAAAATAATCAGCTTCAGTCAGACCTGCAGTCTACTAATTTTTGTTATGGGCAAACCACTGCTTTAAGCCTCACCTCTTTATAAGATAGGTATCTGCTCCTGTTTGATTCATTGTGCTGGAAGAATCCAATGAGGTATCAGATGTAAAAACACTTTGGAACCTGCACAGTACTGGCATCATGTAAGGTAGTAATCATACTGATGATACATTAATGGCCCAATGTGGGCATCTCATCAGACTGCTGCTACACAGTACTTAACAGATGTTTTATTAGCCAGCTCTGCCATTCCAAATTTCTTTTTCCCAGCCATACTTAGGTTAAATAGTTCAGCATTTTACATGATATTGGAAATCTTATTATTATAATATCAGAATTTTACAACATTGTTGAGCAAGAGAAAGGGGAAACAATTTCTGTAGTCCTACAAGATTCTAAATCCTGCATTCACTCAGTTGGACAAGGTCACAGAGCTGGCCAGCCCTTGAATCCAAGTCTTCTGATTACAAGTCTAGAAAAACTTATACTTATCGATTTTTTTAAAACATATATGTTTAAATAAAAAACACGCAGTTGTAAGCCTTTTATATGATGGCATAAATCTTCATTTTTCTTTTTCAGATAATACTAAATATACTTATACTCCAGGATGCCCAATTTTTTACTGCTTACAAGATATTATGCGAGTCTGTAGTGAATCCAGCACTCACTTTGCTACACTTACAGCAAGAATGTTAATAGCCTTGGATAAGTAAGAACTGCCATTTAAAATATTTTTTAATAAGTCAAATACATATTCATAATAGAAATTAGCTTTGTGAGATAGAAATACTTTATGGATGAAAATAATAAAATTTATAATATATATATTATGAAATGGTAAGTTTTTGAAGTATAATATAAAAATTTTAAACCCCAAAGATAAGATTGTCCTGATTTGTTTGCAGCATGTTAATCTTATTCTTTGAAAGTGACAAAGATTGTCCTGGCTTAAGAATTAAGATTCCTTAGTTATAAAACAAGATTTATTATTGATTTACCCTTATTAGTGAACAAGTCATTTAACCTGTCACACCTTTGTCCTGTAACAGGAGGTCTGATGTCACCTACATCTCAATGGTTTAAATTTTAAGTGCTTCATGTTTTTGAAATGGTTTTAATTATTTAGTGTTATATGCATTTTTTTGTTATACGCATTAAAAAAAATAGTTTGCTGTATCCAGTAATAAAACTTTTATTTACAGTAAGTGAAATACTTAACTAACACTAATTAAAATTATAAAAGTCTGAATGTAGTATTAGAAAGAGTTAGACAGTAGTTTACTTTTTTCATCTTCACTTTAGAACAAATACTTCTACTGCCTCTTCTTTCTATTTTGCCAGGTGGCTAGATGAACGTCACACACAGTCTCACTTTATTCCAGCCTTATTCCGCCCTTCTCCTCTTGAGCGGATAAAAACTAATGTTATAAACCCTGCATATGCTACTGAATCAGGTCAGGCAGAAAACTCACTACATATGGGCTACAGTGCACTAGAAATAAAGAGTAAAATGTTAGCCCTAGAGAAAGCAGATACCTGCATTTACAACCCTTTGTTTGGATCAGATCTTCAGTATACAAACCGGGTAAGAATTTTGGCTCTTATTTCCAAAGATATTTCATTTCAAAATATAATTTATTTTTCCTGAGACAAATGCATATGTTAGTAATTGTAAACACTGAGATGACATCCTCACTTAGCTCTGCTTTTATACTTAAGGTCATAAAGCTCTTAAACAGCTTTTGTTGTGTTTTCTCTTTCTAGGTAGATAAAGTGGTAATAAATCCATACTTTGGTCTAGGAGCTCCAGACTACTCAAAAATCCAAATCCCCAAACAGGAGCAATGGCAGAGGAGCAGGAGCAGTGTCACCGAAGACAAGTACGACTCTGGTTTCACTTCACTTTGCCTTTAAAAGCCTATATGCTAATGTTAAACAATTAGTTTAAATGATATATGCAAATAGTACGCAATGTAATCACTGTGTAAATGATTCAGTTTACGGTGATGTGTAGCTTTATAGATGTGTCATATTTGTTTCAGAACAATTTGAATTTCAACAGTGTTGTTTTTGTTTGTTTTTCATGATTAGGGAACGCCAGTGGGTAGACGATTTTCCTCTCCATCGAAGTGCCTGTGAAGGAGATTCGGAATTATTAAACCGACTTCTCAATGAAAGATTTTCAGTCAACCAATTAGATAGTGACCACTGGGCACCCATTCATTATGCATGCTGGTAAACAGATTACTTGTTCTTTTCTTTTTAGAAAGAATGAATCTTTAGTTATTAATGTTAGTATTTCTTTTCAAAGCTGTTTTCATTCCAGCCACTTTTTCCTCCACCACGTTTGTTCGCCTTCTGAGCTTTCTCTGTAGGAATCTTTGATTACTGTACGTGTGCCACAGCTTCTGCCCCGTTTGAAAAGTATCATTAATGTTCTCAGGCATTTCTTAGGTCATGAAGTAGGATAGCTAATGACAGACAAGTGCCACTGCACAGCAGTTGGTCCCTTATTCACCCTTGCAATGTCTGTTGTTTTGTACTGGAGTTGTATTGTGTTTGCTTATCCTTATTATAAAATTTATGTGTGTTAGCTACATATGACTTGACCTGCATCATGTTAGAAAAGTATTCTTTTAGTTCTTTGGAAAGCTATGGTATCTGGAAACATCCAGAAATTTTCATTAGAATTAAGGCCTTTTTTTTTTTTTTTTTTTTTTTTTGACAAGAAGAATTAGCTTTCAGGAGTGAGGTTAGCTCTCTCCACTAGTTGCCTGTGGAGTTCTTGCTCTTGCACTCTTCCCACATCATCATAACTCTTCCCCTCAGCATGGACTGAGTTCTTAAATTTATGTTCATAGCAGTAGTTAGCTATTTGCTATAGCCTGCTGTCCTCTAGAAAGGATGTAATGAAGTTATTTACCCTTATATATTTTAAAATTTATTTATCTTAATTGGAGGCTAATTACTTTACAGTGTTGTGGTGGTTCTTGCCATACATCGATATGAATCAGCCACGGGTGCACATGTGTCCCCCCCCCACCCACAGAGTCCAAAACTCTGTTCTTTATATCTGTGTCTCTTTGGCTGTCTTGCATGTAGAGTTGTCATTATCATCTTTCTAAATTCCATATATGCATTAATACACTGTGTTGATGTTTTTCTTTCTGGCTTACTTCACTCTGTATAATAGGCTCCAGTTTCATCCATCTCATTAGAACTGACTCAAATGTATTCTTTTTAATGGCTGAGTAATACTCCATTGTGTATATGCACCACAGCTTTCTTATCCATTCATCTGCCAATGGACATCTAGGTTGCTTCCATGCCCTGGCTATTATAAACAGTGCTGCGATGAACACTGGGGTACACGTGTCTCTTTCAATTCTGGTTTCCTCGGTGTGTATGCCCAGCAGTGGGATTGCTGGGTCGTATGGCAGTTCTATTTCCAGTTTTTTAAGGAATCTCCACACTGTTCTCCACAGTGGCTGTACTGGTTTGCATTCCCACCAGCAATGTAAGAGGGTTGTTCCCTTTCCTCCACACCCTCTCCAGCACTTGTTTGTAGACTTTTTGCTAACAGCCATTCTGACCAGTGGAAGATGGTGCCTCCTTGTGGTCTTGACTTGCATTTCTCTGATAATGAGCGATGTTGAGCATCTTTTCATGTGTTTGTTAGCCATCTGTACGTCTTCTTTGGAAAAATGTCTGTTTAGTTCTTTGGCCCATTTTTTTATTGGGTTGTTTATTTTTCTGGTGTTGAGTTGCATGAGCTGCTTGTATATTTTGAGATTAATTCTTTGTCACTTGTTTCATTTGCTATTATTTTCTCCCATTCTGATGGCTGTCTTTTCACCTTGCTTACAGTTTCCTTCGTTGTGCAAAAGCTTTTAAGTTTAATTAGGTCCCATTTGTTAATTTTTGCTTGTATTTCCATTACTCTGGGAGGTGGGTCATAGAGGATCTTGCTGTGATTTATAAGTCAGAGAGTGTTCTGCCTATGTTTTCCTCTAGTTTTACCTTATATTTTATGGGAAAGTTGCTTTTGATTACTGTTTAAAATGAGCTTCTCTGGCTAATTTGAGAAGTGTTTACTGCCTGTTAAAGTCCACAGCTTTTCAGCTGCATGGCATTGAGCAAGTTACTTTACTTCACCTCTCTGCATCTTAGTTTATTTATCTACATGTAAAATACAATAATTAGATCATGTCCAACTGAAAGTCTTTTGATTTCTCTGATTTCAATATTTGTGATTAAGTAGCTAAATATAGTTGCTTTTAATATATATCTTTTCTCTATTGACAATATGCTATTTCCTTAAAAATATCCTTTATTAAATATGCTCAATTTTTTTCTGCTTCCTTAAAAATATATTATTTTATTCTATAAATGTAACCGTAATTGTTTTCCCATTATAGGGAATTCTTATACTCAGATTTGAAAAGAGTTACCCTAAGTCTTCTTTCACTGAACTTATAATTGTTTTTTCAGATTACTGGTAAATTCTAGTAGCAGCAACAATACCAGAAGAAATCACTTGCTTTTCCTTGAGCTAAACAAAAAGAAGTAGAGAATACAGTTCAAACATCACAAATTAAGAAAGACAGAGCCAGTGAATTTTAGCTTAGGAATCCCAAAATTATATTTGCCTGTATTATTGCCCTTTCTGTGGCAGGGCCTCGTTTCCTTCTCTATTAAGAGAGTGGTAATATTTTCAACTACATATTACATAAAAACAGAAGTATGGTATCGTATTTAATGTGCTTTGGAATGTACCTACATTTCAGTCCCTACTGAATATTTTAGTTCCTAAAAGTATGGCCTTTAGCAAATTAGTTAATGTCTCTAAGGATCTATTTCTTTATCTAAAAGAAGAGCTTAATTTTAGTGCTTTTTTTAAGATTAGAGGGAAAAATGTGAATAAATGCTTGGAAGGGTACTTGGCAGTAATAAGAACTCGAAAAAACAGCTGTTATAAAAATTTAAAGATTTTGATGTCTGAATCTAAAATTCATTCATCTGTTGTATTTTTATTTGGATATTACTCCAGTACACTGAGGAAGAGTTTTATCCATCAATAAAATCAAATTTTGCTGGAAATAATAACAGAGTTTAATACACCAGTAGTAGTAGTAATATAGGTCACCTTGCAATACTTTTAATAAGATAGATCATTTGATTGGTGTGAACTTGAATGAAGACTGATTAAACTATTTAGTAAAGAATGTAAATTACTTTATCTTGGTAATGTACTCTTACTTACTAATTAATAGTAGGATTAGAAGGGGAATACTGGGCTGTCTCATCAAGAGACTGGGAAGGGATCTATCTTTATAAGCTTACAAAAGATGTTTTATCCCTCTTATTCTGTCTTCTCACCTTTAAACTGGAGAAGGAAATGGCAATCCACTCCAGTGTTCTTGCCTGGAGAATCTCAGGGACGGGGGAGCCTGATGGGCTGCCGTCTGTGGAGTCACACAGAGTTGGACACAACTGACGTGACTTAGCAGCAGCAGCAGCATCTTTAAACTGAGGGATTTTATTAGATCAGTGGTTCTCAAACTTTTGTATTAAAACTCCTTTTATTCTTCAAAATTACAAGATCCCAAAGAGCTTTGGTTTATGTGAAGTAATACCTAGTGTTACATACTTTATTAGAAGTTAAAACTGAAAAATGTCTTAAGAATTTATTTTAAAATAGCATATTAATACAGATAGCAGAGTTTTCCAAATATATCTTATTTTCCAAAATAAAAATGTTAATAAGGAAAGTAGCATTGTTTTACATTCTTGCATCATTTTACTGTCCAACCTTATAGAAAATAGTTGGATTCTCACATCTGATCTTGCTTTTAATTTGTTGCAATTTGCATATCAGGGAGCTTCTAGAAAACTCTGCCGTACACTTACGAGAAAACCATAGTGAAAAGGGCGAATAACATCTCAGTATTACTATGAAATATATTTTACCTAGAGGACATGCTGAAAAGCTTTCAGCAGTCTTCCTGGTTTCCTGGATCAGTCTTTGAGGATCACTTAGTGAAATCACCCCTAGGATTGCTCCAAGCTTTAAAAATTACCATATTGATGACAGGTGCCTAAAAACTTCTCTTTACCAGAATCACCATTTCCCAAAACTATTTAATGTGGCTTTCTCCCCATATGGATAACCTCTCAGCCATTCAGTAAATGTCTCACTGACATCTCATATTTTCTCACCTCCTCTCAAATCAGTGTCTTCTCTCTCTGATAGTACTTCCAGGCTTCACATCATCTCTAGAGTGTTTCAGAACTCTGATGATGTGGCTCCCTACAAATTACTCCATCTTGATTTCATTTGGGCCTTCACCGCAGCAAGCTGTGTATTGTCTTTATCTCATTCATCCTGTCAACCTTTTGGTCCCCTGTTCTAAACCTAGGAACTTCCCTGGTGGTCAGACAGGTAAAGAATCTGCCTGCATTGTGGGACACCCGGTTCAGTCCCTGGGTTGGGAAGATCTTCTGGAGAAGAATGGCAACCCACTCCAGTTCTCTTGCCTGGAGAATCCCCATGGACAGAGGAGCCTGGTGGGCTACAGTCCATGGGGTCGCAGAGAGTTAGACACGTCTCAGCACTTTCTGCTTTTCTGTACTTCTTTTATCTTGTCTTCAAACATACATGAATCCTCTCCCTACTTGAAAAAGAACCTTAATTTGAACCTGCCAGAACCTTTCTGGCCACTGTGCTATTTCTTTCCTTCCTTTCACAACCAGACTTCAGTGATAACGGGACCATACTCACTGCTTTCTCTTTTTCAGTCTTCATGAATCTTCTTAACCTTTCTGAGTTTTTAATCTCTTTCACTGCTCTGCTGCATTTAAGGCTACTGACTACCTCTTTGTTTGCAGAACAAATGGCAGTTGAAAGGGCAGCTATAATAGAGCTATAATGAAGGTCAATACAAATGCAAGGTAATAATTGTTATCATTATTAGTATTGAAATACTGGTCTTCATTCTGTGACCCAAGCATGTTTTATATGAATAGTATGGAAACTGTTACACTAAGAGTAAGAAAATTGGATTTTAACTGGTTAACCATGAGACCTTGGGCAAATTACTTAACTGGTACAAGCTTCATTTTTTTCATCTGTGCATTAGAAATATCTCTGCCTGCCTCATAAGTTGTTGTGAAGATTATATCAAGTAATTATATAAAGAAGTACCTTGAAAACTTTTTAATCATAGTGTTTTTTTATTTTAATTATTTTTGTTATTACTTCTTGAATTGTCCCTCTCAGTATCTTTTCCTATCCTGAAAGTATCTTTTTCAAGATGCATTTCATTGTTCTGAGATGTTCATCTTTCTCTCTTAGGAAGGTTTCATCCATTCTCCCAGCTTTAACAGGCTCAGTTGGGTGAATTTGTATATCTGGTACCTTAAGCCTTTGCTTTCTCTGGAGTATCAAGTCTGTGTTTTCAGTTGCCAGCTGAACAGTTTAGTCACCCATTTTCTTAGTGCACGAGGCAGAATGGAGAATGCAAAGAGATAACTTTCAAGGAGCATCCAGGCTGACAGAAATTATATATACAAGGATGAAAGTAGCTAATGAGATTTAAAAAGTAAAAGTAAAATGGTAAACTATAGTGGGAATATATAGGAGGTAGCTGATAAACTGTTTCAGAGAAAAAACAGAACTGAAATAAAATCAGGAGGAGGAAAAAAGACACCTCAAGAGTAGCTGAGAACGTAAGCAGACAGTCACGTGAACGAGAAGGATAGGGTACACGTGGCAGGTTCAGGGCAGAGAAAAGCCAGAGCATGTGTGAAAGGGAAAAACGTTGACAGTAAATCGGTTTAGTTCTAAAGATGTGCTGTTTGCCCCTCAAATGCACGATATCTAAGAGCAGATTTCCTTTCCCTTTTTACCCATTTATTTCTGAAAAAATGAATTGCCTTTCCACCATTGCATTAGATTGAAGCCTTATATAAGTCTTTGTAACTAGATGGTAAATTCACTATGTCTGGCACATTCTTTGTACTCTTTGCTTACTTTTTTTCCCCACTACCTAGAATATTTTACTTCTCTTCAGCATCTCTTCAGCTTTCAAATTGTTCTTTTATCAGAATACTTTTCAGGACTCTCTTAGGCTAAAATCTTATCTTCCTTTTCCAACATTTTCTAAAGCATCATTATATACTATTATGATTTGACAAATATATATATTTTGATTGTTACCCTCAACTGTTACTTAAATTTTACAGCATGATGTAACTTATCTCACATGTTTGTTTTCCTCTGATTACATTAGAAGCCTTTGCCAAAGCAGAGACCATTTACCTTAACATATCTTTGTGTCTTTCACATTGCCTCATTCAGCATTTACATGTAAATTAGGTCTTGGGCCTATTGTAAATTTTTTTAAAAGCATTATTAAATTTATGAGTTACTTTCTGCTCCTGAAAATATTTTTGACTAAAAATTTTATCTCCCTAATTTATAATTTTTGTATATTTTGTATGATTGTGATTCTGTATCCTTTGCTCTATCTTGTATTTGAGATTATATTTTCTCCCAGTTGATCAGAAATAGAAACATTTGAATGAAATCAGAGTACTTGATAAGAAATCCATAAGCACTGAAAACATTTATATAAATGTCTTCATTCCTTGTTCTCTGCCATAGAAAAATCTTAGATTTCTTAGAAATGTCTGAAATTTGGATTTTTCAAACACTTCATATGACTTTTGTAGGTGTTTTATTTTTTTGTAGGTATGGAAAAGTTGAAGCCACTCGCATATTGTTAGAGAAAGGAAAGTGCAATCCAAACCTTTTAAATGGACAACTTAGTTCTCCTCTTCATTTTGCTGCTGGAGGAGGACATGCTGAAATAGTACAGATCCTCCTAAACCATCCAGAAATTGACAGAGTAAGTTATTTTCCAGGCTTTTTTTTTTTAACATCCAAATAGTAAATAACTAGTAATGACACTTAAAATGTTTAGTCGTACACGTGAGAGGTCAGCTGAGAAATGAAAACAAATTTAACTTGCCATATAGAATAAATAACATGTATACACTTCGCATTTAAATTGTAATAGAATACACCTCACATAAAATATACCATTTTCACCATTTTTAGATGTACAGATCAGTGGCATTAAGTACATTTACATTGTTTTACAACTATCACCACCATTATTGCCCAAATGTACATAAAATTTAGCTTCCTTTCATTTTATATAAAGTTTCTCCTGTATTGCAGGGAGATTCTTTGCCAACTGAGCTATCAGCGAAGCCCTTATATAAAGTGTTTTCTAAAAAATATCTTAAAGAAGGAAAAAGATATTTTGGAATTTGTACTACCAGATTTGTAAGGGAAAAATAATAGCTTTAACGAGACCTTTGTTGTTGCTATAAACAGAATTTTTGAAAAACAATAGCCACAGTGATTAGTGCTTTGCATCTTTCATCTTTGGCTGTTCGTGTTTACTTAGAATATAGCATGCGGTAAGTATGCTTAATCCTACTTAACACTTGCGGTAGTCTTTTTAATGAAATTTTGATTGACTGATATTTTCCCTTTCTTGCATATTTGTAATGCCTTTTTTCTTTAACCTCTGATTCTTCCCTCACATTCCTAGCACATAACAGACCAACAGGGAAGATCTCCTTTAAATATTTGTGAAGAAAACAAACAAAATAATTGGGAAGAAGCTGCAAAATTGTTGAAGGAAGCCATTAACAAACCAGTAAGAATTAACTTTATAAATGTTAGTTAGAGCCAAGCGTCGTATTTAAGTTGATAAGTAATTTGAGGATTTGTGGTAAGAATGGAAGGATGAATGTAGCGATGGCTTCTTTACTACTTTTATAAAACTCATGTTTAGACATCATAGATATTAAATTTGCTGTCATCTCCAACATTTGGGCATTTATTCTTGCATATCAGAATAGAAGAAAAGTTTGCATAAGTAAATCTTTCAGTCACTTAAAATTAATCTAATCCCCAATGTAATCTCTATACTTTTTATGCTGATTACAAATTGTAACCAGTTCATTGAAGCATCTCTCTCTACTTAGGCCTTCTAAGTGAAGTGAAAGTGTTCATCGTTTAGTCATGTCCAACTCTTTGCAACCCCATGGACTGTAGCCTGTCAGGCTCTCCTCTGTCCATGGAATTCTCCAGACAAGAATACTGGCGCGTGTAGCCACTGCCTTCTCCAGGGCATCTTCCCAACCCAGTGACTGAAGCCAGTTCTCCTGCGCTGCTGTCTTTACCGTCTGAGCCACCAGGGAAGCCCCTAGGCCTTCTAAGCAATGTGTTATATTTATAAATAATCATATTATACATTGTTCAGTAATTTAATTACTTATCTAGTTCAGATTCATTTTCCTCCTTAAGATTAGTGAATGGGTTAAAATAAAAGAGTTACTAGTCTTTTATTTTGCCTATTCAGCTTGGCCCTTCTATCTACTTACATACAAAATAATTAGCAGTGGCATTAAAATAGAGAAGAATTAACAATTAGAAAAAACTTTGTTATGCCTCAAAGTTATAGTAACAATATACTGTTTTCAATGTAAAAATTGTTTGAAAACTTGCAAACCAGATAAAAGAATTTATACCAACTAATAAAGGATAAAAGTTTTATACCAACAGGATATAACCCATATGTCTGAGCCTTTCCAGAGATTTCCATTAACTAGATAATATGTACTTGCTGAGTATTTCTGTAAATTTACCACCATGAAATGCTGAAAGTGATGTGATAAGTAATAAATACATGATCTGTTTCTTAAAGGGAAATTTCACACACTCATACACGTTTTTGTCAAAACATTATTCCCTGAGTACAGGACAAAAGCAAGGAAATAGATAAGCAGTACCGGCACCCTTATATTAACTTCATTGCAATTTACTTTCTAATTGTATAGTTAAAAACACATTTTTATTTCTCATATAATCTTTAAATCTGGATGTATACAATAAAAGGCATTAGGTACTTTTACCTAAAATGAACTGTCCTGGAAATTGTTTAGAGGCATCAGTTACTTCCTATAATAATAAAAATGAATTGGTAATATCATTTCTCTCTGTGATTTTCTGAACTGGAAGAAAGAAACTGGCTCAAGGTCCATTGTTCATAACTTTTATCTGCAAAGTCCTTTATCACAGATTCCTCTTGGGATAAATTATTGCTGGTACACATTTCTACATTGTAATTTGTGGCCCACTAAACTCATGAGGTAGTTAACTAACACCAGATTTAGTTAACCAAGTCTATATCCCCCATTGTATTTGCATTGTACATTAATAGCTTTAAAGTATCCTCTCAAGATTTTGAAGTTGAATATTTTTCTAAAAACCATTTGCCTTCGTTTCTCAAACTTATTTGACCATGGAATATTCAGAAGAAATTTCATGTTTAAAAATATAAATAATGGAAGTAAAATTTTTTAAAAATTTGCCAGAAGTGGTTAGGATTCTAAGCTTCCAGTGCAGGGGGCACAGATTTGATCCCTTATTGCCCCACAAAGATTGCAAGGTGTGCAACAAGGCAAAAATAGAAAAAATAAAATATTGCCAGAAGATTCTCACTTAAAGTAGTTTTTCTGATATTTTCCATATTAGAAATCTATAATAAAGTAGATGAAGTTAAAGCATTTTGTGGGGTTGGGATGTATAATTTCTACCCAGGTTGCATAATTTATTGTCATTCTTTTTCCAGTATGAAAAAGTTCGTATATACAGAATGGATGGATCATACCGCTCTGTTGAACTGAAGCATGGAAATAATACCACAGTGCAGCAGATAATGGAAGGAATGCGTCTCTCTCAAGAAACACAGCAATATTTCACTATTTGGATCTGTTCAGAAAACCTCAGTAAGAAACTTGTTATTCTGATGTATAAACTTCATTATTCCTTTCTGAGAGTGAGTTGGTAAACTGAAGTGTAGCATCAATTATTATTGACTTTTAACTTTTCAAATGATATAATCTCTTTTACATAAATTATGTTCAAACTGCTGAAGCAGATAAGCTTCTGCTTGCTCCTGGCCCCTCTTTATTCATACAATGTTGGGTTTTTTTTTTTTTACTAATTGTATTTATTTATTTTTGGCTGTGCTGTTCTTCATTGCTGCGTGGACTTTTTTCTAGTTGTGACAAGTGGGACCTACTCTCTAGCTGTGGTGTGAGGGCTTCTGAGTGCAGTGCAGCAGTAGAACAATGGCATCTGTTGTTGGGGAGCACAGGCCCTAGGGCTTGTGGACTCACTAGTGGTGCCGTGTGGGCTCCGGAGCAAAGGCTCAGGGGTTGTGGCACACGGGCCTAGTTTTTCCCCAGCATCTGGGATAATCCCGGATCGGCCATCAAACCCATGTCTCCTGCATTGGCAAGTGGATCCTTTACTACTGAGTCACCAGAGAAGCGCCATACAATGTTTGAAGTGGTAAAAACCAAAACATTTTTTCTTTGGCAATGAAATTTGATTCGAATGCTGTTAAATGCAGTTTAAATTTCATTTGAATGCTGTTTAAATGCATCCAACTTGCCTTTATTTTCAGTGCTCACCTCCTCTCAGAATAATAGATATTCTTTTTCTTTATATTGGTTTTCTATCAGATCTTTTTATTGCAGTTCAATTCAGTTGCTTAGTCATGTTCAACTCTTTTTATTTAAACTCAGCCTAATGTCACTACAGATTTGGTGTCTCAGACAAAGTATTGCAAATACATAATGGATTTCATCAA
>SJYC01035568.1:0-14009 GCA_006408675.1 Madoqua kirkii
AAAGTCAACATAATTTGAATAAAGAAAATATGTTTTCTACTTAAAGGATATATAACACTATTACTTAAAATGTGTTTTTGTAATCTTTGAACATTTTTCAACATGTTTTTAAGATACTTAGTTAAAATAAGCTAGTATATCTCAAAGTATTATAGTTATTAAAACTCCTGTGACATAATTATCTGAGTACCTCTTAAAAACAAGGATTTCAGGGACTCATTCTAGACAAGTTCATTCACTCTCTTCAAAATAGCAGGGCCTGTGATTTTTTTAAGTTTTAGTTTGTTTTCTGTTGATGCAATTCCATATCCAGAATTTGTATTATTAAAGTTAAGTAAATTATACAAATTTCCTGGCACACAAACACATACACACATAGACACAGAGACTAAGGGACAGTCTCTGATATTAGTTGTTTCATCTGTTAAGAACATGCTATATTTTTATGAGTTGGCACAGTGGTGTAATATTGCCTTTACATTGTAGGAAGTAAATCACCAGATATCTGGTGGTTTTCTTTAGGGGAGCACTGATGTCATATGAGTAGCTAACTTGATTAATCTGTTATTTAATATTGAAATTAGGTTTTCCAAGCTTTCCAGAAATTTGTCTTTCTAATTCCAAGAATTGTTGTATTCAATTCAGAGACAGTTCAGAGACTGAACAATCATATTTAAAATTAGCCCACACATTGCAGATAATTTTTTCATATTATCATCTACTCTTCAGGTTGACGTCTGCATATGTTTAATGGTGGTCTGCTGAGCTTTATTAAGATTATGTGGTTCAGTAAATTAAATGAGAAACCCTGGTTTACCTTTAACTCGATGCTAAGCATTTTTGACTACATAGACAGTGCGCTGTTCAGTTTCATCCATTTCAGTGGCCTCTGCTGCAGCTGCTGCTAAGTTGCTTCAGTTGTGTCCGACTCTGTGCAACCTCGTAGACGGCAGCCCACCAGCTTCCCCCGTCCCTGGGATTCTCCAGGCAAGAACACTGGAGTGGGTGGCCATTTCCCTCTCCGGTGCATGAAAGTGAAAAGTGAAAGTGAAGTCACTCAGTCGTGTCCGACCCCTAGTGACCCCACGGACTGCAGCCCACCAGGCTCCTCCGTCCATGGGATTTGCCAGGCAAGAGTACTGGAGTGGGTTGCCACTGCCTTCTCCGTCAGTGGCCTCAGTTATTACCAAATACTCTGTTGACTCCAAGACCTAAAACTGTAGCCTCAACCTTTCTTCTGAGTTCTTGATCTTAATTTCTTGCTATTCCAGCTCCCTGTCAGTGGTTTGCACAAGGAACATCTATTTCATCATAGCTGGAAGCAGTTTGTTCCATCTCCTGCCCCATTCTCTCCGTATGCTTGTATTGTCTGGTTAATGGCATCAAATTGCATGTGGCTGCTTAGCCTGGAAATGTGGGAGTGTTCTATAGCTTTTCTGCCTTTAATCCTCCTACACATTCCTCTTACCAAGTTCTGTCAAATGTCCTGTGAGTCCTTTCCTGTTCCCTGCCAGTGTTTGCACTGCAGCCACCATAGTTCAAGTCCTTGCTGTCTGTTCCTGGGCTCACTGTAGCATCTTCCCCCGGCTTCCCAACCCAGAGTCTACATTCTGCCCACCTGTTTCTCCACAGCTCTCTCATAGATCAGTTATTTCATTGCCCTCTGAAGACCCTCCTCACTGCACATAAAGTTAAATTCCAGTTCCTTCGTAGTGAATATGCTAACCCGCCTATCCAGATTATCATCTATCCGTTTCTCCCACACTCATTCTGTGCTTCCAGCCCAGTGTTTCCCAGCCCTGGCTCTGCAGTAATGTCGTATGGGGAGTTTTACTACTTTATGACTCAGTAATTTTAGGTAGGGCCCAAGCATTTCTGTATTTAATTATCCCAGGTGATTTTTATATACAGCTTAGGGTTTAGAATTGCTGTTCTAACTAACTCTAGGAGATAGCCAAATGCTTTTTCTTTCATAGAAGGAGGTGAGGATACATCTCTACTGCATCAAATAACTCCCTCCTCTACTTAATCCCACATACCCTCCTGGAATTGTACAGTATGGCAGCTCTGGGAAAAGGGAAGAGGAAATTATTAGAGCAGCATGGCTATTAAAAGCTTAAAAATATACAGCTTAAGTCAATTTCAAAGTTGGGATAAAATGCATTATTGTCAGACCATAACAAACCAGAAATAAACAATAAAGGGGAAATGCAGACAGCTTTTAATGAGTGCCTAGGAGTATATGAGCACTGAGGGTGAAAGATATTATTTTCCTTTCCATCATTCTTTCAATAAATTTGATTACCTCTTATGTGCCAGGGAGCCAGTGGTAAGAAAAAGTCTCTGCCTTCAGGGACTGAAGTTTAATGAAAGAGACAAAGTACTTATATAAACTATAATATAAAAGTTAAAATTACTATTTAAGCAAAAGGAGGGAAACTTGATAATAGCTCAGAAGAGGATTCCTCGAGCCAGTGCTGCTTGAGCTGGTGTCCAAGGAATAAGCAGGAGTGAATGATATGAAGACAGCTGAGAGGAAAGGAGATGAGGTGAGATGTTTTGACCTCAAGGATGGTCTTAGAGAATTAATGAGAGGAATTACAATTTTCTCATTTTTAGCTAAGAAGTGAATTCAAATTGTTGTTTATCCAAATTGGCAGTAAATGAATTTCCTTTATAGAAATAAAACCAGAGTAGGTAACACTGTATGATAACTTCATTAAAAAGAAGAAAATGTACTGAAGAACCAGATCTTATAAGATTAAAACTTGTCAAAATTGACTCTAGAAAGACTTGATGGAACTATTTAACAAAGTAAAACTACCCATAGTTCTTGACCAAATTTAATAAAGGATTACATAAATAAAATTTAGATTTTAATTTGATCCTGAGGAACTCAATAGCAAAAACTAATTAGAAGAATTTGCTATATGGAAAAAAAACTTTTATTAATCGGTTTCTTACTTTATAACAGAAAAAAACACTTCCAGTGAAATTATTTCAATAAGATGAAAATGAGAAGAATTTAAATTGTTTTTGCTGTACTGTGTGTATAGAAACTGAAAAATTAAAGATTTTAATTTGATCCTGAGGAACTCATAGCAAAAACTAATTAGAAGAATTTGCTATATGGAAAAAAAACTTTTATTAATCGGTTTCTTACTTTATAACAGAAAAAAACACTTCCAGTGAAATTATTTCAATAAGATGAAAATGAGAAGAATTTAAATTGTTTTTGCTGTACTGTGTGTATAGAAACTGAAAAATTAAGTTGGTGTGAGTACATGCAAAAAATAGTACCTCAACAAAAATTCATCTGTGATGGTATGATTCCTCTTTTTTAATATTGTATTCATAAAGCCAGAATGCCTCTCTGATCATACTTGATATTTGAAGAGGCAGGGATAAGCAGACTGGAAGGGACCTAAAGCAAAAGAGGGGTAAGACCTGGAAGTTTTTAGAAATAAGAGTGCTTGAGGCAAAGAAATATATTTTGGACATGTTAGGGTGTAGGTGAGAAAAGCAGTATATTCAGACAATTTCTATGACAGGAGGAAGTACTGGTTGTTCAGAATCCATTGGAAAGGCACCAAAGATAAGCAGAAAATTAGGCACCTACTTCCCCATTAGTTAAATAATACAAATAGCTAATACTTTAAAATGGTCTTTACTATAGGCCCAGCATTATTCAGAGCACTTTTAGATACATTAATTCATTTAATCTTGATAACAATCACTGAAGCAGTTACTATTATCCCCATCTAAAAGACGAAAGAAAACAGTTAAATAGCTTGTGAAAGAACATATCTTATTAGCTGTGGAGCTGAGATTCATATCAAGGCAGTCTGGTTCCAAATACAAATGAATTAGAAACATACATGATTGTAATAAAAACAGTATTTGTTTTCTTTTAAAAAGCTTAAGAGTCAAACTTCCTAACAGTAATGTAAATGTTTTCATTTTCTTATACTGTGTAACCTGAGTACAACCACATATTTAAGAGGTTATGTGGTTTCATATTTCACTTCAAAGTGAAAGTCGCTCAGTCGTGTCTGGCTCTTTGCAACCCCATGGACTATACAGTCCATGGAGTTCTCCAGGCCAGAATACTGCAGTGGGTAGCCGTTCCCTTCTCCAGAGGATCTTCCTGACCCAGGAATCCGCCTGCAGTGTGGGAGACCTGGGTCTGATCCTTGGGTTCCATGGGTCACTCGAAGACAATGCTTAAGACAGGGAAGGGAGGAGCAGGGTTTGAAGAAATGTGTTGAAAATCCTGGTGCTTAAGGGACATGTAGGCGGAGATGCCCCTCGCCTGAAGCAGGAATGGCAATTGAAACCACTGGAACAGATTTAAAGCCACCCAGGAAGAATAGAATGAGAATCAAGCCAAAGAATGCCATTTAAGAAATGGGTAAAGGTAGAGCAACCCACAAAGCATCTTGTTAGGTACATGGATGTCAGTATGGAAAAGAAACATCTTGGCACCATCCTGCCCATAAATTTCATATAGGCAAAAATTAAGAATTAAAATAATTTTTAGGGGATTCTTTTTTTCTTACATTCATTTTGGGAGGTTGCTATGCTGGGTCTTCCATGTGGTGCGCGGGCTTCTCAGTGAGCTAGCTTCTTTCATTGGGGAGCATGGGCTCTAGGTGTGGCTTCAGTCACCTAGAGGTTTAGCTGCTCTCTGGCACATGGGATCTTCCTGGAGCAGGGATCAAACCCATGTCCCTTGCACTGGCAGGCAGGTTCTTAACCACTGGGCCACCAGGGAAGTCCACAGAGGACCCTTTTAAAGTTTTTTTATTTTCCTTCCTTTTCTAAAAGCTCTTTGATCTGGTTCTTCAATTACATCCTCATATTCTACAAATGTTTCCGGTTTTCTGATGGTACTGTTATATTGGTTATATCAGGCCAGGACTACATTAGTCTCGTAACTCTTCCTTGTCTTGTTGTCTAGAAGATGAGGTTTGAAAGGAGGTCACACTCACCTCAGGACCTGTCTCAAAGCTCAGCCACCTCTCCTGCCCACATTCATCCCCCGGTAGGCTTCTTGGAAACTTCAAAGGCAGCCCCGCCTTCAAATCAGTTCCTCTAGGTCTAGGGGACCCCTTTAAACACTGGTGCAGTCGCCACCTCCTGGAGTTGCACAAACTCCCTTATCCAGAACGCCAGTCGCTCACCTTCAGCCTGGTTCATGGTCTGGGAGCCGTGTCCGGCCTGAAGAATGGCCTGGAAGTAACTGAAACAAAAGAGGGTGGACTCCACGATGCGGTTTGGTCAAACCAAATGAGATGGTTTGGTGACAAGCTGCGTCCTCCGTGTTACTAAATGCCATTGTCCCCACCCCCGCAGCTCCCACGTGTCACCTGCCATTTACCGCGCAGGCACGAAAACCAGGCTGGGGAGCAGCACCTCCGAGCACGCCTCTCGGCCAGGGTGAACCAGACTGGATTAGCGTGTGGTAACCTCTGAGGGTCAAGCCCTACCCAGTGACTTTCCACCGCGGCTGCTCCTTAGAATCAGAAGCCAGGGCCGCCGCCGACCCACTCAGTCGGAACCCGTCTGCCTGGGAAAGGCCGGTGCTCAAGCTGAGGGGCCGGGCGCGCTCTCGGCTCCGCGGCGGCCGGCGCGCGGCCCCGGGGCTTCCCGTGTGACCCGCGGCCAGCTCACAAACGCGCGGCGCGGCGGAGCCCAGGCGCCGGCCACTGTCGCCGCGGGCCAGGCTTGCGTCCCCGCCGAACAGCAGGCGCATCCGCCGCCGGACTCTTGGCACGCGACCCCTCGCACCACTCGCCGGGGGAAGACTCCAGGTGACGCGAAGCCCTCTGACTTCACATCAGCGACCCTCTAAGCCAAATCCAGGTTATCTCCCTCTCCGTTTCCCAGCACCTGCAGCTCTGCGTGTCCTCCCTGTGTTCCATGTCCCTGGGATACCCACCTGGAGCACGCGTGCCTCCTGTCGCACGCCGCTTTTTCAGTCTAGGAAGTAATTTGTCCAAACTGCACTGTGTCTTTCAGCTCTGTAACAAATTACATTGGGTCACTGTTCAGCTAATTAATATTTAGGATAACAGAAGTTGGGATCTATTTCTGCCTATCAAATTGGCAATATTTAAGATGAAACTCAGTGCTTGTGATAATGAGGGGAGACTGTATCCTATAGCTTTTTAGAGTGCTCTTTAGTTGTGTGTGTCCATCTTAAAAATATTCACATAGGAATGGCCAAGTAATGGATGGCATATTGTTCAGTGGGACATTTTTCAGGCATGAAAGGTAAACCTTCAAATATTTGATGGCAAATTATGGTATGTTAACTATGATTTATATTCTGTGATAATGTAAATGTTTCACGTCCGTACTGTTCAGTAAGGGAGTCAGCACTTAAGGGTAGTCAGTCAGTCAGTCAGTGGCTTCTCAGCACTTGAAATGTGGCCAGTATGACTGAAGAGTGAAATGTTAATTTAATTAAACCTAAACTGAAATAGCCACATGTGGTTATTAGTGTGGTAACACTAGATGATGATGCGTGGTCTCATTCTGTTTTTTCAAAAATGTATGGTATTCATCATTGTTATCTCTAAGAAAGGGACATCATAGTTGCTTCTCCAGCACCTAATCTTCCTTTGGGTTGCTCTATCTCCCTGATATGTGTATATATACACATCTCACACATCTCACTTCTGAGTCAGTTTCTCCTCCAATACCAGTCCACACTGGGTGCAGTATTCATGGTCAATCTCTAGGTACCCTTCACATGGAGACCAGAGCCAGCAACCCTTGTCCAATTCTGTATCTTTTAAAAACAGCCCTTTTGTTACACAAAGCAATGTAAATGTACATAATGCTACCAATTGTACACTTTAAAATGAGTAAGCTGATCAATTTTATGTATATTTTACCACAATGAAAACAAAAAACCTACCCTTTTTCAGAAAAACAACCCGAAACCTGAGGATACAACTATCATAAACCATAATGACCCATCAATATCACGACCCCAGGTCTGCCATGCTTACTAAAGCACAAAAGCTAAAGCCATTTGAAGAAGCTATCCTCACAAAAGCCAACTGCACAATCTGGGCTGCTATAAAATACCAAGGTCAAAATTCTAAAGCTATAAAACATGAACCTTGACCACCCCATAGTCTTAGTTTCTCTAGTTGCATTTATTTTTCAAAATGTTCAGCCAGTGCCCCAGATGTTGCAAATTGTGGCAAAGAATGACCCCCTTTTTCCCCCTCCCAAGTTCTTTCTCATTAACTATAACCAAGTAGAAAAGAGTCAGTGACACAATTATTGCTGGTAAAGCAGTTTAGAGAGAGTGGTTTTGGTGTGCAGCTAAGTGAACTTGCAATCACCAATGAATGCGACATAATTACTGTGTCATCACACAGATGGACAACCTTGGCTCCCCCAGCAGTTATGCAGCGCCCTTATTCTACGGAAGACAACCGCGAGTGTGCATGCGAAGTTGCTTCAGTTGTGTCTGACTCTTTGTGACCATATGGTCTATGGCTCACCCAGCTCCCAAAAGGAGCTGAGCTCATCAGTCATCCAGCTCTCGTCTTGTCTATAGAGGAGGTATAGCGGAGGAGACTCAAGGCCAAGGGCATTGCATGAGTAGAGTTTCTTCCACATGGAAACCTGAGGTCAGGAGAAAGCCGTTACTCCCCCACATGTCTCAAGAAGAAAAAAAAATCTGGACAAACCAATATCCATTAAATCAAATGCATGAGCATGAAGAAGCAAATTCTACAGAACCTTTAGGAAATAGATTATTCCTATAATATTCAAAATGCTTTAAGAAGCAGATAATTCGTACGCTACCATTTGTTTTACGAGCATCGTATAACCTTGACAGTAAATTTGGACAAGAACAGTACAAAAAAGGGAAACTGTTAGCAAAATTACTCTTAAAAGGATAACATTTCTGAGTAAATGTGATATTCAGAAAAAGTAATCTATCATGACCAAGTTTGATTTATCCAAGAAATGCCACATGTTCAATAAAGAAAATCTATTAATATACCTCATTAGCAGATTAAAGTAATAAGATAGATAGCAGCTGTCATTTCTCCACATGGTGCTGAAGGGCTTAACAAATGTATTAAGACCATAAGAATAAACAAAAGTCAAAAAAGTGAAAAAGAAGAAACAAAAATTGCCAATATTTATGATATTGTCCCTATAGAATATCCAGGAGAATGTGTAAAGTTATTAGAACTAATAAGAGAGCCCAAATTGCTGGATACAAAATCAGCATACAAAGATTAGCAGTGTTCCTATATACCAATATTTTTGAAACTGAAAGAAGAAACATAGGAAACATATCATTCCCAATAGAAATAGAGCTATATAACATTATTAACAGGAAGACTTAATGACATAAATACATCATTTTTTCCCAAATTAATTTATAAATGTAATTCAATACTTATTGAAGTACAAGCAAGAGATTTTATGGAACTTGATATACTTATCTTGAAATTGATCTGGCAATGTAAACAGCTTGTGGGATCTTAGTTCCCCAATCAGGGATTGAACCCAGGTCTTCAGCAGTGAGAGTGAGGTCCTAACCACTGGGACTGCCAAGGAATTCCTTGCAGTTTACCCATAATTCTGAGTTAGCCATTCAGGGTTGGGTCAGCTGAACAGTTCCTCTGATAGCCCTGGCAAGGTTCCCCATGAATTTGTGGTCAGGTGGGTCACTCTGCTTTGGAGTGTTGGCTGGTTAAAAGCTGGAGTGACAAGTCAAATGTCTCTCATCATCCAGTAGGCGAGCCCAGTGTTGAGAAGCCAGTTCTTAAGTTCCAATATCTGTCAAAACTCTGCTTGCGTCATGTTTGCTAATACTCCATTATCCAGAAGTAGTCCCATGGCCAACCTGAGATTAAGAGATGGGGAAACAGATTCTACTACCTGGTGGACATACAGAGTTAGGAAACATTTATGACCCTTTCAAAATTTCTGATTCTGCTTTCTGCCCTGGGGGCTGAACTACATGGACATCGTCAAGTGTTTCTCATGCTCTTTGGCTTCCCCTGGGCTCAGCCAACGGGAACAGCAACACAGGATAAGTGGAGAGTGAGACGGGAGATTTATTCCCTGGTTCTCTTGCTGCAGACTCACTGGTTCTTCCAGCCAAAGGCCCAGCTCCTATCAGATGGTTTTTCTCCTACAATGTGACAAAGCACATTGTAGAAATAGAAAATTATAGACCTGGTTACTTGGGCTCAGCCATAATTGAAATTATAATTAAAGCCTTAAGCCATACATTTTGAGAAACTTTGAGTAGAAATCATTTGGACAAGGACTATTTGAATAACCTTTAATGCTCAGGTGTTTTGTTAAAGTTAAGGGAGCAGACAGGTGACTCAGATGGTAAAGAATCTGCCTGCAATGTAGGAGACCTGGGTTTGATCCTGGGGTCAGGAAGATCCCCTGGAGAAGGGAACGATTACCCACTCCGGTATTCTTGCCTGGAGAATTCCATGGACAGAGGAACCTGGTGGGTTATGCTCCACAGGCCACAGAGAGTCGATTATATTTGGGCTTCACTGGTAGCAAAGATGGTAAAGAATTTGCTGGCAATGCAGGAGACCCCGATTTGATTCCTGTGTCGGGAAGATACCCTGGAGAAGGGAACGACTACCCACTCCTGTATTCTTGCCTGGAGAATTCCATGGACAGAGGAGCCTGGCAGGCTATATAGTCCATGGGGTTGCAAAGAGCTGGACATGACTGAGTGACTCACTCACTTCACTAATACTCAGTTAACACAAAAGCCAAAAGTGTACTGATTAAATCCCAGTCAGTCTGGTGTTGGTTATGGTTCTAATGAAGTTAGATCTACGCATGGAAATAACATAATTTAATAGGTATCCTATTAGGGACCTCTATGTTATTGCCAATCTATTACTATCACAAACAATACTTTTTCTGTCCACTTAAGAATTCATTCTCCTTTAATCAAAATAATACATTATGATAAACAGTAAGGATTCACTGCATAGCACAGGGAACTATATTCAATATCTTGTGATAAATTATAATGGAAAACAATTTTTTAAAAGAATATAACTGGACATGACTGAGTGACTCACTCACTTCACTAATACTCAGTTAACACAAAAGCCAAAAGTGTACTGATTAAATCCCAGTCAGTCTGGTGTTGGTTATGGTTCTAATGAAGTTAGATCTACGCATGGAAATAACATAATTTAATAGGTATCCTATTAGGGACCTCTATGTTATTGCCAATCTATTACTATCACAAACAATACTTTTTCTGTCCACTTAAGAATTCATTCTCCTTTAATCAAAATAATACATTATGATAAACAGTAAGGATTCACTGCATAGCACAGGGAACTATATTCAATATCTTGTGATAAATTATAATGGAAAACAATTTTTTAAAAGAATATATATATAACCAAATCACTTTGTTGTAGACTTAAAACTAAAACAATAGTGTAAATAAACTATACTTCAATATAAAAAGTAATAGTAAAAAAAATTCATTCTCTATTCTCATGTCATGAAGACATCCTCTTAATATCATGTACTTAAAAGTCTTACTGTTTAACTTTTCACTTTTAAATCCATAGTCCACCTAAGTCTGACTTTTGAGGATGGCAAGATAGGGGTCAAAAATCTTTTTCTTTCTGTACGGATTCCCAGTTGACCCAGAATCAAAAGCCATTCTTTCCCCATTATTCTTAATGCCATCTTTGTCATAGATGAAGGTCCATATATGCATGGATCTCATCCTCTTAATGTCAACCTTTCTGTGATCTTATACTTTAGAATCATCTTACATAAAGAACAATTAAGTTTTCTTTTTTTTAACAAATTGATTCCTTTTTCCATTCATCTATTTGATTATCAATATATTTAGATTGGATATTCAATTCTACATTGATGGTGACTTTCACCAAAGTTGCTAGGAATTCTTTTCTCATTTTGTTATTCCTTTTTGTTAAGTGTTCCCTGCCTTCTGATTGCTCTCATGATATTTTCATGCTTATAATGTTCTAAAATTCAGGATAAAGCTTTTTATTTATTCCATTTTGGGTATTGTTGTACATCATGGATCTGTGGAATCATATTTTTCATCAGTTCTGGAACATTCTTAGCCATTATTTTTAACTTTTCATAATTTTATTTATTCTTGGCTGTGCTGGGTTTTCGTTGCTGCACAGGCTTTTTCTCTAGTTGCTGCGAGTGGGGGCACTCTCCAGTTGTGGTGTGGGGGCTTCTCACTGTCGTGGCGTCTGTGTTGCAGAGCATGTGCTCTGGGTGCAAGGGCTTCAGCAGCGGGGGCGCCTGGCTCAGCAGTTGTGGCTCCAAGCTCTAGAGCACAGGCCCAGCAGTTGTGGTACATGGGCTTAGCTGCTCTGCAGCACGTGGAATTTTCCCAAACCAAGGATCGAACCTGCATTGGCAGGCGAATGCTTTACTACTAAGCTACCAGGGAAGCCCTCATTATTTTTAAAATATTGCTTCGGCTTCATTGTCTTCACTTTTTCCTTTTGAAACTCTGATTAGATATATGTTAGTCATTAAATTTTCCATGTGCTGACTTACAATTTCCATCTCCTTATCTCTGTTTACTACATTCTGGATATATCTTTCATATTTTCTAGTTAAATAGTTGTCCAGTTCTAGCATCATTATTGAAAAGACCAGTTTTTCCTCAACACTACAAAGTCCCATCTTTTTCATAAATCAAGTATCTGTATGTTATAATCAAATGTCTATTTCTGGGACTTGTATATTTTCTACTGATCCATTTGTATATTCTTGTACCAATTCCATATCCCCTTAGTTGCTGTGGCTTCATAATGAGTCTTGATATCAAACAAGCAAGTCCTCCCGCCTGATTTTCCTCCTTCAAGAGTGTCATAACTGTTCTTGGCCCTTTGTTTGTCCAAGCAGTTTTAAAAATCAGCTTGTCAAGTTCCACAAAAATAAGGTTAGGGTTTTGATAACAATTTTACTGAATGTATACATCTGGGGCAGACAGATCCTAGGAGAAGACTGCCACAGAGGCAGTCCAGAGCAGGCAGCTGCAGAGCCACCTCAGTTCTTGCAGCTCTAATGCCCTGGGCCCAGCACTAGGCTACTACACACCATAGCCTTGCACTAGATTTGGGACAAACACAACAGAGAAAGGGAGGCAACCTTGGGATTCTTCTGTGTGGAACTGCAGATGCCTCATGGGCAGCACATAGGTTTGCTGTGACCACATGTGCCTCCATTGCTTTAGCAATCATCTCCTTTGGAGCAAGGCACACAAACCAGGGCAATGGAGTCTGATCAAACTGGGCCTGCAGAGCTTCTACTCCAACAGCTGGGGAGCAGATCCCATCCCTAATAGGGCAATGAGACCACAGAGGAAGCCCCACTTCACATCCAGCACAATCTCTAAACACAGCATCAATCACACTCCCTAGGAAGGGATAACAGTCAGCACAGTCTGAAGAAAGACATGGTTGTTATCTATACCAAAACCAACCTTTACACCAAAAATACTGAAAACACATAGTATTCAAGGGATCATCTTACATAAAAGCACATCTTTAAGACCAACTATCAGAAACTTTATATATTTGGCTCTTACCATATTTTTATTAGATATCACTATTGCATAAATTAAAAGCAAGGAGATGATTATCACCAATTTTGGGGAGTTTCCTTGAGGTAGGCAGGATGATTCGATGGGGTAGCCAACTTGTAGATTATTCATTCAGAACACATCAAAGAGTTATTAGTGTATTCTCAGTAAATTTATGGTAAAATTCAAGCATCTTATTTACAAATACAAAAGCCAGTGTGTATTGGTCCCTGCACAACTGTCCAAATGAACTTCCAATAGTGGTTTCTATCACACTGCTTCTCTTACTTAATCAGAGTAGAGAAAACATATTCTTATGTCAGAACTGTTAAATTTGTTCTTTTCTTCATTGGAAAACCCTCTACTGCAGATATTCCTGTAATGTTCCATTTTATTTATGTTTCTACTTAAACATTACCTTCTCCATAAGCTTTCCCTTCACTATCTTATCGGTGTGATATTTTGCACTGCAGAGCTTTCTTTATTATAATATTTGATTTTACCCCATGATGCCCTTGTCTGCTCTTGTCACAAACAATATCATTAATATATCAACTTCTCAAGGATAGAAACTTTGTTTCTTCTGTTCACTGTTATAGCTCCAGCTCTTAGAAGATGACTGCCATTTATTTAGCACTCCTTGAACATTAAACTTAAACTCTACAATCTAAGTGACTCTAATTAAGAAAAGAAAGTCTAATTCTGCAGTTCAGTTCAGTTCACTTCAGTTCAGTCGGTCAGTCATGTCCAACTCTCTGCAACCCCATGAATCGCAGCACGCCAGGCCTCCCTGTCCATCACCAAATCCTGCAGTTCACTCAGACTAACGTCCATCAAGTCAGTGATGCCATCCAGCCATCTCATCCTCTTTCATCCCCCTTCTCCTTCTGCCCCCAATCCCTCCCAGCATCAGAGTCTTTTCCAATGAATCAACTCTTCGCATGAGGTGGCCAAAGTACTGGAGTTTCAGCTTCAGCATCATTCCTTCCAAAGAAATTCCAGGGCTGATCTCCTTCAGAATGGACTGGTTGGATCTTCTTGAAGTCCAAGGGACTCTCAAGAGTTTTCTCCAACAGCACAGTTCAAAAGCATCAATTCTTTGGCACTTAGCTTTCTTCACAATCCAACTCTCAAATCCATACAAGACCACTGGAAAAACCATAGCCTTGACTAGATGGACCTTTGTTGGCAAAGTAATGTCTCTGCTTTTCAATATGCTATCTAGGTTGGTCATAACTTTCCTTTCAAGGAGTAAGCATCTTTTAATTTCATGGCTGCAGTCACCATATGCAATGATTTTAGAGCCCCCCCAAAATAAAGTCTGACACTGTTTCCACTGTTTCCCCATCTATTTCCCATGAAGTGATGGGACCAGATGCCATGATCT